>JAODAL010020734.1:0-68699 GCA_025379985.1 Phyllomedusa bahiana
AGTCACTATAACTTTTTAAAAAAAATTTTTTAGCTCAAGGGTGGGAACATTATAATCGCTAAAAAATAACAATGCTTAAATAAGTGCGGAAATTAAAAAGAATTGCTCAATTTCAGGGGTTAATGTATTTTAAACAAATATAAAGGGCACATCACAATAAACTTTTTTTTTTTTACAAATAAATCAGATCAAACAAGAAATTCATTTTACTTTTTCAAGATTCTTTAAAGTCCCCAAAGGCCAATTTAGGGGAAAACAACTTAAATTTTCATTTCTCCACTTTAAGACCAAAGGGGCCTTCCAAAAGAAGACATAATAAGATTTTTTTTTTTTTTTTTATTTTTTAATTCATTTTTCATAAACACGAGAAAAACATTTCCACAATAGCTACATTTAATCTGTTCTTTTGTTACTGTTCCAGAAAAGTGTCGCTGAGTCTCCGTGCAGTCAACTCCGAGCAAAATAAGACAAAGGAATAACTGCACTGCACTATCTGGAAATACTTATAAATTAATTTTACAAAGGTTTGCATGTAACGCAAAAATTATCAAATTCAGCCTCATCATGAAAAATCTTTTTTAAACATCAAGAGGATACCCATTGGTTTATTGACATTGAAAATAAAATCTTTAGCGACTTTTCGGGTACACCCTTCCTCGGCATGATAGTCTTCTAAACTATCCGACATTTTGTTTATCTGCCAAAACTAGATAAGTTTTAAAGGGGGTATTCCCCATCACTTGATACAAGACAAGAATTTTTTTAAAAAGTTTTGCTTTTTGAAAATCTGAGGTATTTATGATAAACCCATTCAAGTGGGGCGAAAATATAATTTCTGATAGTCGTACACATAGAAATTTTGAAAAAACATGGTTTAAGTATTACTGATTATGTAGCATTTAAATGTTACTTCCACATGTTCCACTGAAACAAAAGTGTTTTTGCTGATTTTTCATTTGTACTCTGTCCGGGGCATCCCCTATTAGTGGCCCCGCAGAAGTCAGCTAGCATTATGGATTCCAGTAGTCCCTTTATAACGATTTTCCACCTCGGCAATATCTTCTTAAACCGTAGCCCTGTTCGTCCTGACTTCCCAAGATTTGCAGGGGGGAATTCCCAAAAAAATCAGAAAGAAAATTATCAATGACTGTTCACTTCATACGTTTTTAAGTTTCGAAAGACAAAGACTTTTGCACCCAAATGAACAAATGCCATCCTTTAAGTCTTTAATCAGTAACTCTGCATTTGCTTTTCAAAGGAATCCAGGACCAAGTCATTCAGTTCTGGCTGTTTATAAATGAGGCTCACAAGAGTAATGGCTAAAGGGTTTTTAAATCGATCATTCCATTTTGATGCAGGGTGAAACTCTTCATTGACTACCTCCTTACTGTGGCCCCATGTCTCGGGTGCTTTGGACTGAAAGAGTGTCTAGGGGCAGGTTTCTGTAAAGGCAGATTGGGATTTTTATTCTTAGCGGAAACCAGAGCATTGTTTAACAAAAATAAACAGTCAGTCCATAATCCTTCTTTCCCAACTTTTTTTGAGAAGAAATGGCATTGACTTGCGAAAAAATTCCCCAGCCAACCTTTGAGTCAAATTGCAATCTTGGCAACGATGTGAGGGCCCGGATTTGTCTTCTCAGCAAACTTCATCAAAGTAAGCTTTATAGGTTCATGATGAAAGTTCTTTTGTCTTTTGGGGCCCAAGCATACTCTCCCCAAATGTGACAAATGGTCCGCAATGTTCTGACATGACCATATAGTCGTACTGTTAGTTTTCAGTGCTTAGATTTTAAATAACTTTCAGAAACTTTGCATGCAGATTTTTTCAGCCTCAGCAAGCCCGTCCGATATGTCCCGGGTGTGCCTAGTCTTAACAATTTTCCCAATAAATTTTGAAATTTTTAAAAAGGTGCAAGAAATTCTTGTCTTTGCTTACCTAAGTTACTAAAAACACATATATTGTGGGCAATACATGGTGGCCTGAAAAAAGAAAAAAAAAAAAAAATTTCAGACAAAAAGTGACAGGAAATTTTAAGATGATTTTAGATCAGACCAAATTTTAAGAAAACCTAAAAGGTTCAGGGAAACAAAAATTTTGTTTTGTGTTATCTTTAAAACATGTCGCAAATATAATAAAGACCTTACCAAAAATTTGCTGTTTTAATTTTTCTTCATTTCAAGAAAACAGCTTATATCCAATTCTTGTTTACGAAGGTTTCCTTTTGGTTATGAATATCTCTCCCTGCTCTAGCAGCTGTGGCCATTTTGGTGATGTCACTCCCTGTCTTATTAGCAGCTCATGAGCTTGTTTATCTTTCTTACTGACAAACTTTAACCCCATAGAGCTTTGTAGCTTGTGTCCTGCTGTTATAGTTCCTCCCATTATCAATTTCCCTCTAACAGGCTCAGCTAGGAATAGCAGAGTTGAAATGTCAGTCATTGCTGTAGAACCATCCACAGCCTGAACAGAAAATGGGAATCAAAAGCTGCCTGGGAAGAGTAGGCTCTTTGAAACAGCCAAATGGGAAAACCCCTTTAGGCTAAATGTACAGACACAAGTGACAACTGGGTGGTAAAACATTGATGTGGTTTAAGGGCAAACCAGTGTGGTTCCCAGATAATTGTAATGTCTTTGTGTTTTTGCAGGTAAACAGCAATTTTACCTGCAAAAATGTATTGAAAATATTGTTTGACAACTACACTTATTTACTGAGGAAGAAATATTCTTGCTAAAAGCTGGAGAACTGTATGAAAAAGGCTAGGTTCACATTTGTGTTGACGGATCTCTTACAGATTCCGTCAAAAAACATACAAAATTCATTACTATTTTTCAGAAAAGATGCTGACACATGACGGAAACCCAACTGAGTCAATCAGTCTATGTGGTGTCATTGATATTTATTACAGAACAGATCCAGCCCTGCTGTTATTTTCAGCTGTCTTTACATATGACATTAAACATGAAACCAGATATATCAGCACACATATGAACCTGGTCTAGCTTCTTCTGCAAAAGTCTTCAGAGCAGTAATCCATAGCTGAAACATGGAACATTTACTTTCTCGTTCCAGAGGTCTTGTCTCTAGAGCTTATAATGGTTGGTTGAATGGTCATTAATATTTATTACAATTTCTATGGAAACTCTCATATACAGTGGTCTAAGCTTCTGCATAAGTAGACTCGTGTCATCGGTTATCCTCATTTGCATCTCATCCATACCTTCTCTAATTATATTTGTATATAAATCTACTCATTGTTTTGTCAGGTTTTGTTCAGGTATGAAGCTTTGCTTTTGTACTTGAAAAATTAATTAACAATTACAATAAAAACGCTGTTTGCAGGTGATGTATCTTTTTTCTACATTTCCCATCTAATTAAGTATGTTATGACTTGAAACTAAAAATACACAAAGTAAAATATAACATGAAATATAATTGCTGTCTCATATAAAAAAGACACTTTTCTTCCCTAAACTGGCGTAATTAATCGGAAAAAAATTTTCTATACAACAACTTAAATTTTCATTGTGTTTCCCTTTAGATTTAAAACCTTCTCCTTTATCAATAATATTTTGCATGATTTGTATTCTTGTATAAAATTTAATTAGAACTTATTTTTGCCTGTGTTTAGACTGATTAACCAATTAAAGATCCTAACAGTTGTGTTGCAATATACAATTGTCTGACATCCGGTAGAGAGGAAATAATTGGCAGTGTGTTCAATGTAATAAAAGTAAATGGGTTTTAAAATATCAAGTAATGAAACAGAATTACAAAAAAACAAGAACAGAAATGTGATTAGAATTGACTTGGATGCTGGTTATTATTCAATATGAGGCTCTAAAATGCCTAATATCACATGAAATGGACAGGAAACATGGATGTTATAATGGAGAAAACCCAAAAAAAAACTACCAAAATTTAAATTAATCGGGGAAAGGGGGTAGAGAAAAACCCAAAGATAATACATGGGAAAAAACGGGGAACAAATATATACAGAAAAAAACTACTAACTTTTAAAACCCCAGGATAAAATATAACTTTTAATAGATATGATTAAAACACTGAAAAAAATCCTCTCTACAAAACCCCTAAACAAAATCCTAAAATCTGGACCGTATAAAAAAAGGGGGGAATTTCCCCCTATAAGGGTGCCCCCACCAGGAAACCCTAAACTATCTCGGTCCAAAAGACCCTAACTAAATGACAAAAAAATTTTTAACTATCACCCAAAGACAAAAAAAAAAACAAAAACACAGATCAAAAGTAAAAATGTATAAACAGTCAAAAACAAATATACCGTTTTTCCCCCAAATGTAAGACACCCCGATGAAAGGGACGTAGCGGGTTTTTAGGGAGGTGCCTATGTAAGACGTCCCCCGAAAGTAAGCGTGCGGCTGCCGGAGTTTCCCCGGCACGGAGCGTGTGTCATACGCTGCGTGCCGGCCTGATAAAACCCTGCCTGTGCCGGGGGGAAAAGGCGCGGGGGGCGGAGCAGCGAGGAGGCGACGCGGCGCGGGAGACGGAGAGCGGGGGAGCCGGGAAAGGGTTTTTTGCCTACAGCTGGCCCTTACTTCTACAGCTGGCCCTATACCGCCTTAACTGCCCACAGCTGGCCCTAACCCCGCCCAGCTGGCCCTATACCTGCCTACAGTGGCCCATACCCTTTTACAGCCTGCCTAACCTGCCTACAGTGGGCCCCTTACCCGCCTAACCTGGCCCCATACCTGCCAACTGGGGCCCTATACCCGCCTACAGCTGGCCCTATACCTGACTA
The DNA here is from genome assembly GCA_025379985.1 of Phyllomedusa bahiana. Classification (NCBI taxonomy): domain Eukaryota; kingdom Metazoa; phylum Chordata; class Amphibia; order Anura; family Hylidae; genus Phyllomedusa; species Phyllomedusa bahiana. The sequence goes on from JAODAL010020734.1 coordinate 4,779, forward strand.
CAGCGGCCCCATACCTGCCCTATTAAGACATACCCCGAAAATAAGACAATTGGGACTTTTGGGGGGAAAAAGAATGTAAGACGCGTCATACTATCGGGGAAACCCGGGGCTTAAATCACCAACAACCAATTTTAAACCCATAGACTTAATAACTGTAAAAGCTATATTATACATTCACAGTATGCAAAAAACTGTTCCACTTTTTTCCTGTTCCCAATCGTTTCCCCCAATTGTGGGGTTCATCAGGGGCAGAAAAAACCCCTTGTAAAAAGAAGGAGGGTCACTATATAATCAAGATAGATTACACTGTAGGGATATATCAACCCTCCCTGTCAATGGTATTTGGGAAAGAAGAGGGTAACCAATAGCTCCAGGAGGGTCCTTGATAAGCAGGAAGGATCCCTTAAAGTGGTTTTCCGAGATGTGGATGAAGAAGGAACAAAGAACAAAGTTTTCCCCAAACCCCTTAAAAATAGGGAGTTTTAAAATTAGGCAGCAAAGAGAAACTTGCCAATTCATCCGCGGCGTTCTGAAAACACAGATGGCAGGCGCGGGAAGTCGCAGACAGTGTCGGTGTCAGAAAAACACAATATCCGGGATGCATCTCGGCCGGGGGGAAAAGGCGCCTTTCGCAAGGGCCCATTATTAAAGGCCCGGGGGTCGACAAAGACTAAAAAACCCCATGCCGGCCTGTATCGGCGCATGGCAATGCGATTCGGCTATTCATATGCGCTAGTGTATTAGGGGCTTTTGGCATAGATGGTTTTAAAATAAAATACTGTAAGGAGGAAGGGAGTGGATCCCCCTGGACCACGCAAGCGGGTGTAAGCCTTCCAGGGGGCGGAGTCCAAATAGAAACCCCCGGTTTTACCCAAACCCCCCGCAAAGCGGGTGGCTTTGCTGCGGCGGAGAAATACCCGGGCGTCCCACTTGGCGGTGATGGCTTGGCGGGCGGTTGGCTGCCAAGGCAGTGGCGTGGTGTACAGAATCGTGAGACGTAGGCCGGAAGACATAGTCGGGGACAGGCAAGGGTCAGGGCAGGGCTGGCAACGGTTGTGGGTCAGGGTACCAGGGGCGCAGAGGTACGGATACCACGGAAGTCAGAACAAACGAGGCACAAGACAAAGAAAGCTTTCTCCTGGAACGGCAGTACCGCACTAAGATCCGGCAAAGGTGACCCGGGGATGGGAAGAGGGTTAAATGGGTCACCTGACAGCCTTAAACCAATAATGGGCGTACTGGCCTTTTTAAATCCCCGAGAAACGGCCGGCGCAAGCGCCGCGCCTATGGCGCGGGCACGCGCACGGCCCGGTACGCCCCGTTCAGGGAGGACGGAGATAAGGATCAGGAGCCCAGCCGGACAGGTAAGGGATGAAAAGTAAGCCGGGACCCGACCCGCGGGGCACACGGCGTGGCGCACTGGAGGCACGCAACGGGTGAAGCTCGGGTGTGCCCGCCAGCCCGGACAGTACCCCCACCCTAGCCCACCTCCTCCTTCTGGTTCGGAGGTAGGTCAAGACGGAGACGCGGTCCAGGGATGTTCTCCTCAGGCTCCAAGATCTTCCTCTCCGGATCCGAATCCCTCCACAATTGGCCCCACCAAAAATTGTCGTTACCCCTAACTGGACCTATGAGCAGATCTCTTTGACCGCAAATATGTTGGAGGGCTTGGACTCAGGAGAGGGAGGACAACTTTTCTGGATAGAGAACGAAGCGGTTCAACACAACGGGCATTCAGGAGGGATACATGAAAAGAATTAGGGGATCAGCATAGTGGCGAGGGAGTCGAAGCTTATTAACGCCACTGAGGTTAATACGGTCTGGATTTCAATGGGGCCTAGGAAGACGCGGGCCAAGCTTGTAAGGGGGACTTTTTAGCCTGACATATTTGGCGGACAAGCCAGACTTTGTCTCCAGGGTTAAAGGTTGGAGCTGGTTCCTTCTTTCGTCCGCCTGGACTTCATTCGGGCGGCAGTCACGATGCAGGGACTGACGAGTCTGCTCCCAGTTGCCAGATAGGTCGAGGACCAATGCATCCACAGAGGGAACTCTGGAGGAGGAGGGCAGACAGAGGGAGGAGGAGGGCGGGGATGCCGACCAAATACAATAAAAAAGGGGAGACGCGCACCTGAGGACCCTGAATCCAGTGTAGTGAAATTGTACTAAAATTCGGCCCAGGGGTAGGAGGTCGGTCCAGTCATCTGGCGGGCAGAAACAAAGTGCAGTAAGTAACTGCCCAGAATCTGGTTGACTCTCTCTACCTGGCCGTTTAGATTGCGGGTTGGTAAGACAGAGAAGGAGAAGTCTAACTTCTCCCGCATCGGGAGCAGACGTGCGCGCCCAGAACTTGGATCACGAACTGCCCCCCACGATCAGAAACGATGTGCTGGGGCAGGGCCGTGCATGCGGAAGATGTGGCTAAAAGAACAGGGAGGCAAGGACGAGGGTGCGGAAGGTAACCGGGCGAGGGGGGTTGGGGGGAGAAACTGCGACATCTGTCGAAAAACCTATCCGTTAATGACCCAGATCACGGTAGTTGCCGAGGAGGTTGGAAAGGTCGTGTGATGAAATCCATGCCACATGGAGACCATGGATAACACTGGGCGTGGCAGGGGTCGCAGTAGCCTGAGGGGCGTTGGCGGGGGGCTCCTTATTCCGGGCACAAGTAGACACAGCCATTCCACAAAGTCCTTTATATTTTTAGCCCAGTCCTGGCACCAGTAGAACCGAAGGAAGATCAACTGGAGACGATTACGGGCCCAGGTGTCCTGACAACAAGGAGCTGTGTCCCCAATTCAGGATTTTCTTGCGCAGCCGATGGCGAACGTTGGTTCTTGCCAGGACGGGTATCTGCCGAAGGAGGACCAGGTTGCGCTGGATCAGACCGTTCGGAGGTATGATGTGTTGACGGCTGCGGCTCATTTCGGTGACGCCTCGGGATGGCTCGGCGAGAAGGGCATCTGCCCTGATGTTCTTTTGGCTGTCGGCGAAAATGGTTCGGAATCAAAATTGAAAAAATAAAGAGACCACCGTGCTTGCCGAGGGTTGAGGCGCTGGGCACCGGACTGGAGTTTCACTGACAGGGGGATTTTTGTTGATCAGTATTACACTCGAAAGGATGAAGAGCTCCCTCCAGAAGATGCCAAGCCACATCTCACAGGGCATCTTGATAGCGAGCAATTCTCGGTCCCCAGATTAGCATAGTTCACTACTGCCGGCGTGTAGGTCTTGGAGGAAGAAAGCCGCAGGTGACGGTTATCCCCTTGGGACCCTTTTGAGAAGGACAGCTCCGGCCCCACCGAAGAGGCATCCACTTCCCAGAGAGAAAGGCCTTCTCAGGATCAGGCTGCGGTGACAGAATGGTGCGGGATGCATAAAGGCTGACTTCAAATCGAGAAGGCATCTATCTGCCGCTGGTGGCCACATTGGGATTAGCACTTCTTCCTTGCGTTGTGAGCCAAATGTGGAGCCCTACCAGTGTAGAGAAGTGGGATATAAACTGCCGATAATTAATTGGCAAGCCCAAAAAATCGATTGTATGGCTCGAAGTCCACAAACAGGTCGTGGCCATTGGCAAGATAGCAGACTGCTTAGTGGGGATCCATCTGACAGGCCTCGGTCTAGAGACGATGTAACCGAGGGAAAGGCAGACTGGATTGGTGGATCACGCAACTTCTCTAACTTGGCGGTACTGGCTGGTTGCTGCGAAAGGGCGTTGCAGGGGACCAGGCGTCCTGTTGTAGATGGGTCCGGAGGTCAGGGGAGAAAAGGAAAACCAGAATGTTCGTCCAGATACACAGATGACACACGTGTTAGAGCAGGTCCATGAAGATGTCGTTTACGAACTCCTGAAAAGACGGGGGGCATTGCACAGATCCGAAATGGATACCCAGGTTATTCAAAAATGGCCGTAACGGGTATTTGTAACGCCGTCTTCCACTCATCTCCCTCTAGTATCCTGATGAGTTTGTATGCCCCGCGGCCAGGGTCTAATTTGGAGAAAACTTGGCTCAATGTAGACGGTCATAAAGAGTTCCGTAATTAGTGCAACGGGTTCCGGGTTTTTTACGGTCATCTGGTTCAGGCCCCCCGGTAGTCGATGCAGGACGGAGAGAGAAACCATCCTTCTTCTGTACTGAAAGAAAAACCCGGCTCCGGCGGGTGATTGAGGACTTGGTATAAAGCCTTTTGCAGGGTTCTCACGGATATAGTCCGACATGGCCTGCGAGTCTCTGGTCTGGACAATGGGTAAACTCTACCGCGAGGTGGACTGGTCCCCAGGAAGGAGGTCAATGGACAGTCTCATAGGGGCGTATGAGGAGGAAGGGATACGGCCTTGTTTTCTCCGAAAAAAAAATCGTTCCTCGTCATGTCCCGGTTATTCCTGCGGGATGACCTGGCGGGGACTGAAAAGACTGATGAGTGGAATGGCCCGCCACCGGTCGCGGACTGAGAGACGCCGATTCTGGCATGTCGGAAGCCCCAGCGTTAGAATCTCTCCGAGTTTCCAGTCGAGGGTCGGGGCATGGAGCTGTAGCACGGAAGACCCCAAGTGGATAGCGGAGGTTGACCGAGGGAGGAAATCGTAAGAAGGTGATCTTTCCTTGTGTAAGGCCCCCAGTGGGAGAGACAACGGCTGTCGGTCACGTAACCGAATGCCTACACTAAGTAGCTCCGCCACTCACGGTAGGATATCACCAGGGGCTTTTCAGGAACTGGGTTCAACCGGAAGTAGGCAGATACTGGGTACCCAGAGGGTGGCGATGAATAATGTTTCCCCGGCGGATCCAGAGTCAAGAAAGGCGGGCACCCGCAAAAAAAGCGATTACACGGCACACGATGAAACACCTCAAAACCTCCATAGTAAGGCGTGGAGAGCGAAGGTGTTCACACCCTGGGATGCCTCTCCGACATAACTAGGTGCGGGCGTTTTCGCCCTGCCGCTGTGGGCGAGCGGGCAAACCATTGCGGAAGTGATGGGTGGCACTGTAAAGGCCACAACTTCTCTGCCCGACGGCGGGACCAGTCCTGTTCGGAAGATGTGGCCCGGGCCACTTGCAATGGGTTCTTCACTGGTAGGAACGTGGAAGGCCGGCAGCTCATGTGGTCTTTGGAAAGGACGAGCCACGGCGAGGACCAAACGGAGTCTAGGTAGGGCTCGAGATTCAGTTCTGGCGAAGTCATCTTGTCGCCTGGGCGAAAACGATGTTCGATCCAGAGTGGCTAGGTGGACCCCAGTTCGCTTAGAGAGGACAGGGATTTCTCTGGCTGCTTGAGCGTCCTTAACTCTGCGGACAGGCATTTGTAAAAAGGTGTGTCACAATAGCCGGCGGCGTCGTTCCAGGCCAGCTCCGACGCCTGGGTCCCCGAAATCGATTGTTAGTCGCCGAAGAGGTGTCACCTCATGGCGAAGGTTCCGTAGAGGGCGGTTTATGCCGAGGAAGGGCCCGTGCCGGCTCTCAAAGACACTGCGGAACTCTGGAAGAAAAGGAAAGCCTTGGAGGTCTGTCGTCACCGGATCGCCCCGGTTTCCCAGAGAGGGAGAGTGGCCCCAAGCTAGAGCCTTACGGACAGCAGGACTGACCACGAAGGCCTCCTTGGAAGGGTTCAGTGGGGAAATTGACCGGCCATCTTACATAAACGTGCATCGAGCACTGGGTAATAAATCCCCTGCACTGTTTGGAGTCCTTTCAACATACTTGTCGGGCGGGTGGTAGTGGTAGGCGCAGCCGAAGAAGTCACCAGGTTGCTGGGGCGAGAGGCGTAAGCCACATGGAAGGTGGTGTCGGCGGCTGTTTGATTAGCCAGGTGCTGCTTGCTTCATGGCAGGGACAACTGGTTCAGCTGCTGGGTTGTTGCGCTAGTTGATGTGACTGACTGAGCCCACTATGCCGTGAGATCCGGGTCTCACTGGGCAGAGCGGTACATTGGCGAGGATCCAATGGCCTGGATCTTACTGTAACGGAGGCAGGTTTTGTGGATTCCGCCTGGACCAACGGCAAGCGATTTGTGTATGCCGTCCCAGTGGGAGGGTCTAAGTAGGAAACCCGGTTATTCACCAGAGCCCGCGCAAACGGAGATGGCTTGCTGCGGCGGAGAACACCTAGGTACGTCCCACTGGCGTGAACTTGCTTGCGGGTTGTCTGCCAAGCAGTGCGTGGTTACAGAATCGTTGAGACCTGTAGGCGAAAGTCGGGGACAGGCAAGAGGTCAGGGCAGGCGGGGCAAACGGTTCGTGGTAGGATACAGGGGGCGCAGAGGTAAGTACACGGAAGTCAGACAACGAGGCACAAGAAGCCACTTTCTTCTGAAGGCAGTAAGCACTAAAGATCGCAAAAGGTGACCCCGGAAGGAAGAGGGTTAAATAGGTACTTGCCAGCTTCAACCAATAATGGGCGTACTGGCCCTTTCTTTAAATCCCCGTGAGCCGGCGCGCCTGCACGCGCCAAAGGCCAGCGGTACACGCGCTTCGACGGACCCGGTCAGGAGGACGGAAGGACTCAGGAGCCGCGGGACAGGTTAGGGAGAAAGAAGCCGGGACCCGACCCGAGAGCACGGCGGGACGCCACGGCGAGAGGCCCGACGGGTGTCAGCACCGGTGTCGCCCGTGCACGGTAAGGGGGGCTGCGGGACCACCGTGACATCCACGTTATCCCAAATTGCCTATACAGCCTGTTAAAGGTGTTATCTTTTAAAAGCGGTATTTCCACCTATTAACTGGTAGTATATAATCTGGCAAAATATATCACAATGTAGGCCAGTTATTTAAAGGTGATCATACCTTAAATCTTTTCAAATACCATTCATATAACCATATTTGACCGGCGGTCAGATTAGCAAGTTCTAAGCCGCCACTTATGGGTCTAAATTTTACAGTATATACAGTAAGCGATTTCCATTTTGATTATCAGAGGTAAGGGATTTATAAGGAAGATATTACAACCAATTTATATTAATTAATTGAATATATTTTATAATTAGATTCACTCATGATTACAGATTAGTGGATCTTGTATGGCTCAATAATAATATAATTCCATCTCATTATCCTAATATGAATGGACCTGCATACAGATAAACATTCATTGAGGCCTCTCGGTTTCATGGGTCATTTAAATTATAATGAGCCCAATGAGTTCTCGCTGTAAGTAGCTTCACGATCAGTAAAATCTCCTCCTCTACTGGGTGATGGCGTGGAGACACTTCCTCCAATTACTGAAAAATTGTAATAGCATGTGGATGTGTATTTGTGACATAGATTCTTTTCTATTTGGCGTTGAAAAAGGGGAGGAGGAGTATTCCCGTTATGTGTCTATTCGACACAATTGTTACCTTGATATGACGTCTTTAATCGTGTTGTAGTTTTACCAATATACTTATATTGGGCAAAGAACATGATACTCTGATAAATGACACCCTTTGTTCTTCAATTCTGCATAGTATACTCTCTTATATGAAAAACTGTGGCCAGTAGAAAAAGAAAACCAAGGATTTTGAGACTTTAATGAACCGACATGCCTTACAGCCTCCACACATCTGTATTTGTAACTCCACACGTCTTGGTTGTTAGCAAGTTTTGGGGGGGGTATGTGGAGGGGTATATAGGACTGTGTGATACAACAAAAACGTGTCCCCAATATTTTTTCCCCTTCTGAAGGGGATTTGAGGGGATCAGTTGTACCCGATGTTTCCAAAGAGGAAGGAGGTAAGGATCCAGAAGAGGGCAGGGTACAACTGATCCCCTCAAATTCGTCCACACATATTTTAAATCTCTCTGATAGTTCTAACGGCAGGAGAGATTAAAGTTCTGAATAAGGGCCTCTCATTTGTTCCAAGTACCCCTATGAATCTGTTTGGTTGGTCACAAAAGATATCCATTATTTGCATAGAAAACTAAAATGGGAGGAAAATTTTACAAAACTAAATGAGGACACGAGTCGTGTACATCGAGTGAGATAATTCTTAGGCCCTTTTTCTACATATCGGACTAAGCTAAGAAGAGTACCAAAATGCCACCAGTCATTGATGAAACAAACATAGATTATGTTTGTTAAAATGGTATCGTGAAGGTATGGAAAAAAAATTCAAAATGGGCAAAGGTTGACTCAGATGAGATTTAACTTCCCGAGATGAATATGGTCTTTGAAATTATTGTTAGCAGGTACAAATCGATAATCATAAAACCTGCCGATTAATGGTGGGAAGATCGTCTTCTTGAACCATCTTGATTATAAAATCATGTGCTGTCAATTTTACGAGGATAAAGCATGGAATGGCTTTTGGGATCAAATCCTACATCTAGGTTTCTTATAAGAATTAAGTAATCATTCCTGGACAGGAGGCAACTAGCTGCACTGATTTTCGATCAGATCCGCAATTCTAGTTTTCTTTACCATCTTTTCACAATTTCCTACCTTCTATGGTCTTCCAAAATCCATTACGAGGTTTCTGACCCCCTTTGATGCAGACACTAGTATTTCCGCGGTATTCAAAATTCTGACTCAAAAATATCAGCTTATATGGTGGACCAAATCTTCGGTCCATTTGTTGTTCTCTTCCTCCTATATTAGAGACACTGCCGATCTCCGAGTTGAAGTTGGATGGTGTGGTCATTTGGGGTGGAAACTTGGCTATGTGCGTGTTGACGTTGAGGCTCTCTATCAGCTCCATACCCCCACGTTAATGGGGTTCTGAGCACGCTCTGCTACAACATTACCTTTCCACCAGAAGTGCGTTTCTCCAGACAGCATACCACACTTTGTCCCTTTAAAGTACCTCGAATTGATACTGGACACATCAATTTTTTCATCTTTGAAGGCAAGTATCTACTACCAGCTCTGGGGCCACAAAGCTATGGGATCCCAAGTGGACCCCCACATAGTGCTAATTTGCTCCCTCGGGTGCGTGGGAGGCGTACCATTTTTTTTTGTTTTAGATATTTTCCGATGCTACCGAAGGTTTCATGATATACATCTCTTTTTCGGGAGGACGTTTAATAGATGACATTCATATATTTTCTGGTGGTACAAAAGGAATGTTTAGTCCAATCTCATTGAGCGCCTATACATCTAACTCTTAGGCCTAAAATTTACTTTTGATATTAACGACGGGAGTGCGTTTTTTTGAGATCTATGTATCAGAAAGGTGTACTAAGGCGCTACACTTGGAAAACCACCCTGCAATAGTAAAACCAACACAGGGAATAGTTTGTTGAATTGGGTTTGCATTTCATCCTACCACATTGTGGGTGTGTATTTCCTCAACATGGGGCCATGACACATCTCGAATCTTGAAGGAATTGTTCCTATCTGTTCCTCTGTCAAAAAGGGTAGCTCTGACTTTATTCAAAAACCTGATCTCATGGATATAAGGGGAGTTACCCAAAAAAAGTTCTATCACAGGCATACACTGCTTTTGTTCGACGGGACATGATAGAAAGAACTTTTTCTTACAGACTCATTCAAGTACTACTTCCCCGCGAAAATAAACAAGTATTATGGGCACTTTCGACCCCAAGCATCAAGAGAAATTAGTTATATGTACTTGAGAATTTTTGGCACTTCTCAACAGGAACCTCCTGTTCTCATCGGGAATTTGTAGTCCCTTGTTCCCCAGTTGTCCTCTTCATAGGGGTAAATCTATCGGGGATCTCGTTGACTCAGTCTATTACACCCCTACACATAACCCCAAAACTTTGGATCTAACAACCAGACGGTGGGTAATACTAAATTGGGAGCTGTAAGGCTTGTCGGTTCATGAAAAAGGTCTTGCGAACATCCTTGGCTTGTTTTTTCTTTTTACTGGCCGGAATTTTTCTTATGTATAATATGCAAATTGTAGATCAAAGGGTGTCATTTATCAGTGTTCATGGTTCTTGCCATATATCTATATTGGTAAAACTAAACTGGGGAAATCTTTAAAGAGGTCCGATATCTTATGGGAACTTTTGAGGCGATATAAACACAATACAGACGGGATTTCCACGTTTCACGCCTATATGAATTCTTGTCTCACATACAAGATCCACATCGATAATAATTTTCAGTAATTGAGGAAGTCTCGCCTTGATACCGAGAGGAGGCGATTTTGTGGTAAGCTTTTACACAAGCGAGAGAAGCACAATGGATCTTTAATTTAAAGAACCCTGGCAAACCGAGAGGCCTCAATGATGTTTATCTTTGCACACAATTCATATTAGGTATTAATTAATGGGAATGGGAATTTATATTTTTAGTGCCATAGTGATCCACTAATCTGTATCATGTACATCATCATTTTTTATTCTATTTTATTAATATATTGTTGGTTAATATCTATACTATATATTCCTTCTCTCTGCAATAATCATAATGTAATTGCGCTTACTGTATATACTGATATTACCTCAAAGAATACTAATCTGGTCGCCCGGTCTATATTTGGTTTTGGTATTTGAAATATTATTCGGTATGACTCCTTTCAAATTAAAACTGGGATATTTTGGGTGATATTTTGCGAGATTTCCTACCAGTTATATGGTGGAAATTACACATGGTATACAATACACTTAAACCGGCTGTTTTAAGGCATTTTGGGAACTGTATTTTATTTTTATATAACAGATATTAGAAAAAGCTCCTATTAAACATTAGCGCATCAATCAATAGCTGAATAACATTCGCATACACCGACCAGTGGGTTGGGGCATGCCGGGTATTGTTAGTCTTTGTCGACCGCCGGCGCTTTAATAATGGGTGTCGCGGGCATTGGCAGGTTGCCAGTTTCCGGTTCCGTGTGGTCAATTGCCGGATCCTATTGTAGCTCTTCTGACTACCGCCACATGTTCCTGCCGACTTCCTTCGCGCACTGCGCATCTTGTTTACAGATACGCAGCGGAGCTGAATGTGGGCAAGTTTCTCTTTGCTGCCTAATACTTAACTCTCCTATATATAGGGGATTGGGAATCATTGTTCTTTGCTGCCTTCTTATCCACATCTCGGCAACCACATTAGAGGGATCCTTCCCTGCTTTATCAAGGACCCCCCATGGAGCTATTGGTTATCCCTCTTCTTCCCTAATCACCATTGACAGGGACGTGATTTGGGTATATATACCTACAGTGTATGCGTATCTTGATATATATAGTGTATCCTCCTTCTTTTTACAAGAGGTTTTCTGTTCCCTGATGAACCCCACAATAGGGGGAAACCCGTTGGAACATGGAATAAAGTGGAACATGTTTGTTGCATACTGTGAATGTAGTAATATAGCTTTATACAGTTATTAAGTCTATAGGTTATATGGTTGTTGGTGATTTTATAGTAGTATTAGTTTTTGCACTGTTTTATACACGTTTTACTTTTGGTCTGCGTTTTTGCTTTTTTGTCTTTGGGTGATTAGTTAATATATTTTTTGTACATTTAGTTAGGGTCAGTTAGGGCCGAGATAGTTTAGATTCCTGGTGGGGGCGCCCTTATAGGGGCGAATTCCCCATTTCTTTGATAGGCAGTCCTAGTATTTTTAGGGTATATGTGTATAGGGAATCTGTAGAGTAGGATTTTTTTCAGTGTTATTATTAATCAGTATCTATTAAAAGTTATATTTTATCCTAGGTGTTATACTGTTAGTAGTTATTTCCTGAATGGAGATAACATAACCTGAAGAGATGTGAATGTCAAATTAGGAAGTCTCCCTCTTTAATCCATTATCTGTGAGCCCAAGTGGACAGTCACCAAAAAGAGTGGCTTTGTAAAACATGGTTGGCCAAAGATGTGATACAGCAACTCTATCTTCCATTAGCAAAGTAAAAGGGTGCCTTGCTTCCTGAATGACGCAGAACTCTTTGTGAATAAGCAGATTGTTTTTTTTATTCTTAACAGTAGCCCTTATACCAGGATTAGGAACATGGGAATATGCCCAAAAATAAATTGTGGTTTAACTATTGCCTATTCTACTGTGCCATTGCGGGTATCCTAGAGACTATCCTGTGCTACAACCTGCCAAACCTATATGCCACTCATGGGTTTGCAACATTCATTTACAGATGTTGGAAAGCTAAACTGAACAGATAATGCATAATGATAACACAGCACAAAACATTATCTTGACTTTTTCAATACTTTTCAAATGGATTTTGTTGTCCTCTAAGAACAGGTAACAAAAAAGACATATTATCATTAGAGATGGGTGAATTTCCCGAAATTCGTTTCGTTCACTTCGCCGAATTTCTCGGCAAAAAATAACTTTGTTCCGAATTACTTCGGCACGAATCACGTTAAAAAAACAGCTATTTCCAGGCTGCACAAGCCTGCAGGGTGCTGTAAAACGTTGTGCCATGCTTAAATATGCAGAGGGAGTTTGGGTTTTTGGTTTTTCATACAATGTTGTGTTTTAGTATGACACGCACATGACTGCCACCTCTCTTAGAATCGCTTCACTATAAAATTCCCTGGGCACTTAAGAGGCCAAAACTGACCAAAAAACTGAAGCGGGAATGTTGCCTGATAAAGTCATGCCAGAGAAAGCTGGAAAAAAACAAGCTAAAAGCTCAGGTGGCAACATTAGTGACAAAGTGTGGAGGTGACGGCGCTAGCCACAGCAGCATGAGGTCAGCCCGGGGCCCAACAATGACATTCTGGGGGTTGGCAAAAACAGGAGTAGGCCACAGAGTGGGAAAAATGACACAGTGTTTTAGGTCACGGCAGCAGCCACAGCAGCAGCATGAAGTCAGGCAGTGGCACAATGACATTCTGGTGGTGGCAAAAGCAGGAGTGGGCCCCACAGAGTGGGACAATGACACAGTGTTAGGTCACGGCAGCAGCCACAGCAGCATAAAGGTCAGACAGTGGCAAAAATGTCACAGTGTGGAGGTCACGGCAGCAGCCACAGCAGCAGCATGAGGTCAGACAGTGGCACAAAGACACAGTGTGGAGGTCACGGCAGCAGCCACAGCAGCAGCAATGAGGTCAGACAGTGGCACAAATGTCAGTGTGTAAGGTCATGGCAGCAGCCACAGCAGCAGCATGAGGTCAGACATGGCACAATGACACAGTGTGGGAGGTCACGTCAGCAGCCACAGCAGCAGCATGAGGTCAGACAGTGGCACAATGACACAGTGTGGAGGCCCACGGCAGGCAGCCAACAGCAGCAGCATGAGGTCAGGCAGTGGCACAATTACATTCTGGAGGTGGCAAAAAACAGGAGTAGGCCCAAACAAGTGGGGACAATGACACAGTTTTGGAGGTCACGTCAGCAGCCACAGCGCAGCATGAGGTCAGGCGTGGCACAATGACATTCTGGAGGTGGCAAAAACAGGAGTAGGCCACAGTGTGGGACAAGGGACACAGTGTGGAGGTCACGGCAGCAGCCACAGCAGCAGCATGGGTCAACAGTGGCACAATGACAGAGTGTGGAGGTGGGTGGCAATACCAGTCCTGGTAAAGATGGTTGGTGGCAGATGGAGAAACTGTCAGCAGATGTGGGCATCAGGCGGGTTGCGGCATCAGAATAGTGGCTGAGGCGGGTAGTTTGAACCCAGACTCATTTTCACAGTTTGGGTGAGGCGTCATGGCTGATGTATCTGACGCCTAAGGCATTGGTGTGGGGGAAATCCTAGCTGATCCACGCCTGATTCATCTTGACAAAGGTCAGTTCGTTCCACATTCCCGGGTGGACAAGCGGGTTCTCCTTGGGGTAATGATGGCCCCCGCCGCACTGAACCCACCCGCTTGATGCCACACTACTGGCCGGCAGGACGCTTCTCCACTGCAAACTCGGCAAGTTGCGGCCCACAACATCCAGTTTGGCTGCCCATAGTCCAGCGGAATCTTTCTAACTGGTGGTGGCAGAGTTGCGTCCAAGTAGGCCACCACCTGTTGGTTCAGGGACTGCTCCAGGTACTGCTGCTGCTGCTGGCGACTACCCTCCTCACTAGGCGGGTGAAGGAAGCTGCTCATCAGAGACTCCAGACTTAGGTTACTGCTTATGGAGCTGGTACTGCTCCTACCCCCCCCACTTCTCCCAGCAGCCGCTGGCAGTAGTATGAGCACTGGGGAAAACCCCCCCCGGTCAGACCTGTCAGAGGAGGGACGATGCCGCACATGGGCAGCGGCCAACGGGATTACGGGGGGATTTTCCATATAGTATTTGAGTTTGTCCCTCCCTCTCAATAGCTGGGAAAAAGGCTCCCTTTTTGGACGGTAGCGAGGGTCCAATAGGGGTGGAAGAGCCAGAATCATCCCTCTGCGGATGCTGACTATTCGGCTGTCACTAGCCAGGCAAATAAGCATGCTGCGGGCCATCTGCACAAGTGACTCCGAGGGGCTCCCTTCCTCCATTTCCACTGTATACTGCCACAGTGCTTGGGGGTCATCTCCCCTCGTCTTCCTCATCTCCACCACCTCCTCCAGCTGCTCCTCCTCTCTTGTCACCTGGGTAAAAATCCCACTCGTTTCACCAAAACAATGCTTCTGCTCCAATGTCCTCCTCCTCCATTTCAGTCCCCAGGACTCATGTGGCCACGAGATGTAGTCGCCACGTCTCCAGTCCCCTCCCCAGAGATTTTCAGCATCTGTTCCAGGACATGAAGCAGTGGAATGACGTTATTCATCCGTAGTCCTGGCAAACTGACAAATAACGTCGCCTCCTCAAATTAGCCTCAACAAACGGCAGGTGTAAACGCATGAGCTGCCACTGACTGACATCAAAGTTACACAAGGGAGTACTTCTGTCTGCCTGGATCATCAAAAAACGTTAATGGCCTTTCTCTGTTCATACAGTCGGTCCAACATGTGCAGGCTGGAATTCCAACGGGTTGATCATAGCATATTAGAGTGTGTTGGGGGAGGCTGTTCTGCCGCTGCAACTTGAAGAGGGTGTTCCTGGCTTTGTACGAATGGATAAAGTGCATGCACAGTTTCCTGGCCATTTTCAGAATGTTCTGAAGATCGTGTAAGACTTCAAAACCCCTTTAAACAACCAGATTGAACACGTGCACCATGCAGGGCGCATGGACCATCCCTCCTCGGTGCAGCGCGGAACACCATTTTCCTCCCATTGTCCCGTCACCATGGTTCCGATTTGCAGTTGGCGCTGAGAAACCCCAACACATCGATTTCTTGCGGGCATGACGCGGAGCAGTTCCTCCCCTGTGTGACTTCGTTCGCCGAGGCAAGCCATTTTTAGAAATTTTGGACCCCAAACTTTTTCCCTACACAGTGGTATGATGGAGCAGTACTGTGGAGGCTGAGATGGTGGTGGTGGTGGGAGGAGGAGGAGGCGGAACATTGGCGCAGGAGCAGCAGTTTGACAACGTGGAGGGGGGAAAGCGGCGTCTCCTGTCCAAGTTTTTGGGGTGTGCCTGGGCCGGAAACACATTCACCCAGTGGGCCGTAAAGGACATGTACTGGCCCATGATCGTAGTTACAGCTCCAATGTCCGCGCTGCCGTGAAACCTTGGAACAAACCGATAAGCTTAAGGATGGCCCAACCTTCTGTTCTACATATTTATGAAGTGCTGGGGTATGCCTTTTTGGAAAAGAAATTACGGCTTGGACTCTCCATCTCGGCTCGGCAAAAAGCCATTAGTTCTCTGAATGGTGCAGAGTCCACCATTTGGAAAGGGAGGGACTGCAGTAAACAACAACTTGGACAGAGTTACGGTCCCGCTGCTGCACCTTAGGATGGTTTGGACGCATACTTTTTGTCTCTTTGCAATCGCCTCGCTGAAAAGGGCTGCTGGCGCCCATGATAGCGAGGAGCAGGAGCATCTGGACCGAGGGTGATGATGTCAAAGAGAAACAGCTCCCTTCTGCAGAGGTGGTGGAGCCTTGACTGGCTGCAATGGCATGCATGGCACTGGGCGCTGTTGCTGCTGCTGTTGCTGCGGCGGCAGGATGGACCACCACATCTGAGCCACGTTTCTCCCAGGCCACCGGATGGTAAGCTGCATGTGTTGACGCAGGGCCGTGGTGCCAACGTTAGCTCCCTGGCCACGCTTTACTTTCCTGCTTACAGATTCTACATATAAACCCCTATTCGCTCCTCCGGTGTCTTAGCAAAGAACTGCCCACACGCCGAGTATCGGATTTTACCGCCAACGCTCTGCACTGATTGACTACTTGCCGCCGCTGATGCCTCACTGAGCCCCTGTGCCGCTACTTTCTGGACCTGCGAAGCGGGTTTTTTACCCCGTGGCCCTTGGCTCCCCGACCTCACACTGCTGCTATCCTGCTGACTCACGGCCACACGACCCACTGCTGGCTGCGCCGCTGCCTGACGCGAAGGGTTGACCGCCCTCTTCTCCTGACGATGATGAAGCCCTTGCCTCACCCGGCTCCCAAGTGCGGTCGGTCTACATCATCATCTATTTGTGTTTCATCGTCACTGCTGTCCTCATCACCGGTTTTTGGTATGCAGAGGGTGACCCCTCACAACATGACCTCCCATGCCACTTCAACATCTATACTTTGCCGCCTACTGCAAGAAGCAGGGGGAAAATTGGCCCCATTTCTTCGCTGCCAAGTAGCTGCTTTATGCCCTCCTCAAATTGTTCATCCTCGCTTTTATAGTTGGCGCTGAGCCCAGACCACAAAAGAAGATCTCTGGCTGAGGGAACCGGATGGGACAGAGGCGGGTTTGAGACAGGTGAGGGCCGCTGACCCGCTCCCGGGCCCATGCCAACTAAGGGTTGTGTCTGTCCCTTCCACCGACTCTTGGCTGAGGTTGTCAGATGTCTCTGGGAGGAAGTGGATGACCTAGTCAACCAATCAAGAATCATTGGGTTGCTGGTCAGTACAACGGCCGCTAGATGACAGCGGCCCGTTTGTGGCCTCACCGAGTGACCCCTGCTGCGACGTCCCCTTGCTGTGCTGCGACCTGCTCCCGGAATGTTTGTGCCTCCCGCCACTCGCAGGTGAAGGCCTGCCACCTCTCTGTCTGACATACTGTTTGTTCTAAAATGTAAAAGACACTGTTTTTGAGAATATCTGTATATTGACGCCAAATGAACCCACTAAGAAGCTTGGGTAACCCTTGGGTATAAATTTTCGCTTTCCCCAAAGGGGGAGGAAAAATTGACTTGTATGTGCCGTTTAAAAACTCTGTGTATTTTACTGAATATAAAAGCACAAACAGGCTTAATTAACCTTCGGATATGAATTATGCTACAGAATTTCTTCTGTGGCGGTTTAAAACAAAGTTTCTTTTAGTGAGTACAACTGCAGAACAACGCTTAATTAACCCTGGATGTAAATTTCGCCAAACAATTGGGCCACCACAAACTAGTAGCTTTGTAGCGTGTTACAATTGCGTGTTTTCTACGCCACACAACAAGAGATAAAATTGTAATTATCCTTCGCTTGTGAATTATGCTACAGGAAAAATGTATATATTTTGGCGTTGAAAATGACGGTTTCTTGGGGTCAGCACACCAGCAAAACAATGCTTAATTAACCCCTGGATGTAAATTGCGCCAAACAATTGGGCCACCACAAACTGTAGTTTTGTACGTGTTACAATTGCTGTTTTCTACGCCACACAAACAAGAGATAAAATTGTAATTAACCTTCGCTTGTGAATTATGCTACAGAAAAATGATATATTTTGGCGTTTTAAAATGACGGTTTCTTGAGGTCAGCACACCAGCAAAACAACGCTTAATTACCCCCTGGATGTAAATTGCGCAAAAGAATTGAGCAACCACACACTAGTAGCTTTGTAGCGTGTTACAATTGCGTGTTTTCTACGCCACACAACAAGAGATAAAATTGTAATTAACCTTCGTTTGTGAATTATGCTACATGAAAAATGTATTATTTTGGCGTAGAAAATGACGGTTTCTTGGGGTCAGCACACCAGCAAAACAACGCTTAATTTCACCCCTGGATGTAAATTGCGCAAAAGAATTGAGCAACCACAAACTAGTAGCTTTGTAGCGTGTTACAATTGCGTGTTTTCTACGCCACACAACAAGAGATAAAATTGTAATTAACCTTCGCTTGTGAATTATGCTACAGGAAAAATGTATATATTTTGGCGTTGAAAATGACGGTTTCTTGTGGTCAGCACACCAGCACAACAACGCTTAATTAACCCCTGGATGTAAATTGCGCCAAACAATTGGGCCACCACAAACTAGTAGTTTTGTAGCGTGTTACAATTGCGTGTTTTCTACGCCACACAACAAGAGATAAAATTGCAATTAACCTTCGCTTTTGAAATTATGTACAGGAAAAAAAGTATATATTTTTGGGGTTGAAAATGACGGTTTCTTGGGGTCAGCACACCAGCAAAACAACGCTTAATTAACCCCTGGATGTAAATTGCCCAAAAAGAATTGAGCAACCACAAACTAGTAGCTTTTTAGCGTGTTACAATTGCGTTTTTTTCTACGCCACACAACAAGGGGATAAAATTTTTAATAACCTTCCTTGAGAATTATGCTACATGAAAAATTATATATTTTGGCGTTGAAAATGACGGTTTCTTGGGTCAGACACCAGCAAAACAACGCTTAATTTAAACCCCCGGATGTAAATTGCGAAAGAATTGAGCAACCACAAACTAGTAGCTTTGTAGCGTGTTACAATTGCGTTGTTTTCTACGCCACACAACAAGAGATAAAATTGTAATTAACCTTCACTTGTGAATTGTGCTACAGGAAAAATGTATAAATTTTGTCGTTGAAAATGACGGTTTCTTGGGGTCAGCACACCAGCAAAACAACGCTTAATTAACCCCTGGATGTAAATTGCGCAATAGAATGAGCAGCCAAAAATGAATTGGTATTTGTATTGTAAAAACGCTGTTTCTTTAATTCCCAAAAGGAACTGGGTTAGATCCCACTTGGATATTGAATGGGATATGAAGCTGCAGTGGACGCATACTGGATTTCAGATCCAATACCCCAAAAAAACAGAAATAGAACATTAAGAGAACAGTCTCTGAGACAAGCTGAGACACCCCACAAAAATCGCTGTATAAAAATCAGTTCTTCAGTGAGAGCTATTACAATCAGCCACGGCAGCACCTTCCCTGATCACTATAGTGAGAGGATGTGAGCTCCCGGCGTCGCACCCGGACTTATAAAGTGCGGTGACGTTACAGAATCCCGCCGGTCTCTGACTGGCTTCATCTCTGCACATGTCATTCAGGCTATGCCCTTCTTCCTCCCAGAGTGCTTTGCCCCATGTAGCACCATGTGCTCGCAGCCATTTTATCAATCAAAAGCACACTTCGTTCACCCGAAGTACCCCAAACTTCGACTTCGTTCAGAACCGAAGTTTTCCTGAAATTCTAAACGAATTCCACTTCGCTAGAATCGATTCGCCCATCTCTAATTATCATGGTCAAGTTAAACTTTGCTACACTCGCAGTATTAAGGCTGCTCTGTGCCTCTGTTGGTCCTTGTTGCAGCCACATCCCTACCTTTGACATCCCTACCCTACTGACAGCTACAATGTGCAGCACACCCATCACACAATGCTCACACACAAGAATATGGACGCCACCTATCTAACCAGCTCAGTGGTTTGTCTTAAAGTGGCTGCTTCTATATCTTTCTGCACAGCACGTCTCAGGCTTTCCAGGTCTCCTATTCTCTAACTGTGGCACATACAAGTGTCTAATGGTTGTTCTACAAGGCCACCATGAGACAACTGGTGTAGGCCATCAATATGCTTGGAGGTTCAAGAAACATCTATCCAAAATTCAAAAAGACTGTTTTGTTAGTGGTTGTTATGGAGAGGAACAATGCTTAGAGCATTTATATGATGCAGTTTCAATCTCAAACACAGGCTTTAGGTTCTTAGGTTTGGTGCTTTCTCTTTGGTACCTCCACTACTCATCATTCTGACCTAGCTGCTGTGCCTCTCTCCAGTGCAGAAGATGACTGTTTCACAGTCTACCTCCCAGTTGTAATAGCATCTATTTTTGTTCACAGTTTGGTCTGTAGAACTCACAGGCTTGCTGGTTCACTCATCGCTAAACACAGCAACTCACTTTATCTCAGCCAGCTCAGTGTTGGATAGCTGTGTGTTTCTCACTGCTGACAATGCTCTGGCTATACAACTCAGTCTAGGAACAATCATTTAAACCTGAATTCTGTCCATTTTATTTGAGAACTGTTTCTGACCCACAAAATGGTTTCTTGGCTATACTTTCACCAAGAGCTCCTATTGGGCTTCATATGCTAGTCCATTCTAATCAATTAACATCAGAACGGTGCACAAGGCCAATAATTCACCATGTTCATCTTGCCAACCATACAGAAACTACACATAACATACATGAAGTCTAAACATTTCACCCTGAGTAATACCACATCATACATATGCAGCGACTGACAGTCTGAGACAGCAGAAATATGTTTCCGGGAGGGTTTAAGTCACAGTTCAACATACTCTTTCATCCACCTTCCATTCTGAAGTAAAGATAGCACAGCTGGATCTAGCAAGACCAATCTCACCTCTCTTACAATAAGACATTTCTAAAGGGCTGATTTCACTTGTATCTGGGACCGCTATGGTAAATATAAAACATTTTTGGACTGCATTGTATACTAGATGTTAAAGTAATGTCTCATAAAAACAGCTTAAAGCGAACCTGTCAGCAGATTCATACTACCTTAACGACGGGCAGCATGAAACAGTGACAGGCTTCCTCATTACAGAAAACGACTGTATGTTTTACTCTGAAAAGTTTCAGCATTTTACGGAAAACTTAGTTTTAAAAAGAGTAAACATCATTTTAAGATGAGTCAGGCATCGGATAAGATGTCCATCGGGCAACTCCCCTCTGGCTTCTCACCGCCCGGATTAGCCTGATTGATGTTTCCTTATAGGCGTATAGGGCATGATAAACCTGCCGGCAGGTTCCTTTTAGTTGTCTTGTCCTGCAGGCTCAGAATATTTTGTATCTTGTTTTTATTTTTCACTTAAACTGAAATGCTTTCCCACATTAACCACTGGCCATCACTGCCATATTCAAGAAAACATACATATTCTTAAAGAAAAAAGATACATGTGAAGGAAACTCTGGCTATACATATACATTCTAAATGGTTGTGTGCATTTTAGGCATATCTGTATGACTCGGTAACTAAAGTTACAAATGTCATTGGACTTCTTACATAAAATTGTAGTACAAGACTATTTTAGGAAACTCACATATTTACTTTTAAAGAGATTGTCACAGTTAATTTGACTCAGGAGCACAGATTGCCCTTACACTGAACTTTAAGGAATATATAAGAAGAGACAGACCATTAAGAAGTAACATTTGTAGCCAGCTGATCCTCACGCACACCTCTCCAAGAGTCCAAGCAATACATTAATAATGGTTAGTGGTTTCTAGATAATATTTGGAGACAGCATGGAGAGATGAGAGACTGATATTATGGAAGGCAATAATCTTCCACACATGGGATTATCTTAATGGTATATTTGATGACGCTTTGCTTGGAAACAAAATTAAAAAAGGAGACCACTACGTAAAAAAGGAGCCAAGAAGATGTGAAAAACTAGGTTGCAATTTTATAAAAAAAAAAAAGGATATAAAGTGTCAATCACTTGAAAGGATAAAGTGACAAACCCATAAAACCTTAATCAGAAAAACAATGAAATGGCAATGATGTAAAGGTAAATAGAGATAAATTAATCTCACAATAAAATAATATGTTTATTATCAGGGGTCTAGCATTAAGAACCCCTAGTCATCACTTTGTTATCATGGAAGAAAGCTGTCACCATGCAATTTACCTGCTGCAAACATGGATGAGTTGGGTCCACCACAAAGAGCAAGAGAGCCCTCCTTTGATGTATCTATATGTCCTGACAGAACATATGAAAAGCGGTTGTCTTCATGACACAACCTCTGAAAATGTTATTACAATTAGTAATGCTTAAAGGGATTGTTCCCCATCAGACACTGATGGCATATTGCTAGGATATGTAATCAATGTCTGATTGGTGTGGGACCCAAACCAATTTCTTGCAAAGCCCCAAAACAGCTTGGCTGTTCTCAGACCTCTTATTCACTTCAATAGGAGAGTCACAACCACCTCTAGAAGAAAAGAGGTTTCAGGGCTAGTTCTAGAGATATGTGCTGTTCCCAAAAGTTGGAACCAGCTCTATCAGATATTGATGGCATATCCCAGCGATATGCCATCAATGTCTAAAGTCTGACTTTAAGCTTTATTATTCTAAAACCCCTTATAACTTTTTCACATAAGTACAAAAAAATTACCAGAGATATTGTTTCATTGGGACAGTGACTAGACGATAGCTGTGAAAATAATAAAACATTGCAAACAACTTTCCCCATTGACTCCTGCAGTCACGGCCCTGGAAACCAGCACTCAAGGCCTGTACTGTGAAACCCCTTAGGGTAGATTTACAAAGAAAAATAAATACTGTAAATATTTGCAGCCAAATTAAGTATATTGTGACTTTAAAAAAATATTGTAAAAATATCCTACCCCAAGAGACATTAATGTCAGATGCAATGACAGCATTTCTAAAAGGCCTAGAAACTTACCTAATGACATATGACATTGAGGGTTATAATTAATTTAGCAATGAATGATTTATAATTCATATCAATAATGTTGAACATGATGGATGTGTCTTGTACTAACCTTTATAACTGTGTCTCAAAGCTTTAGGGGCAAAGTCATAAAATGTGCCAATTTTATTAGACACTGGCCATTTTATGGTATAAAATTTAAGTGTAAATATATAGCAGCTCTGAGACAGGGAAAGAGTGCAGTGAAGGCTAAGGGCGACATGTATGAACGGGTGGGTTTCACTTTTCTGGCGTTTATTGCGGCAAAAGTGATTGTTCCGCCTTTTTTCGCTATGTACGGAGCGTCATTCGGGCATGTTTGGCCAGTGTGCATCATACCCCACACTTTGTAATGCGCCAAACATGTGAGGGTGTTCTGGAGGCATTTCGTACCAAATTCCTATTAGACACATTTCTGAATGTGGGACGGCAAAATGAGGAGCATACCTGCTCGAATAGCTAAACCAAGTAAATTAATGAAACCAGTACAGCTTAAACCATAAATCCCGTTCTCAATGAACTGTTTCAGCAGCCATTATAAAATTCTGGCATTCACTTATACACATTTGGCGCATTACTAATGCACCAAAGTACCATGGTACACAAAACATATACGCTAGGATCCTCAAACTTTAGATGCTATTTATGAGCGCACATTCATCACTTTCATATATTCAAGCGTATTATACACTGAAAAATGTGAAAAACTGTGTCGAGGCGCCAAGTTTCATACACGTCACCCTAAATGTGTCTAACACAGGGGCGTAACTATAGGGGGTGCAGAGGTAGCAGTCGCTACCGGACCCAGCAGTCTGAGGGGGCCCAAAATTTCTCCTGCCACATAGGAAGACACCAGTATTATAATTAGCACATAATGTTTGGGGGGCCCAATTTAACTTTTTGCATTGGGGCCCAGGAGTTTCAAGTTATGCCTCTGCTCTAACATGTGTAGCGATCTGCACCATTTAGATTGATTTACTTAATTTACACTGGAAGATCTTTGCACATATGCTAATTTGATGCCGTTTTTGAAGCCAATATTAGGATTGGATCCAATTGTGACATAAAATTAATGAAACCAGTACAGCTTCTACCATAAATCCCGTTCTCAACTAACTGTTTCCGCAGCCATTATCGAATTCTGGCATTCACTTATACACATTACTAATGCACCAAAGTACCGTGGTACACCAAACATATACGCTAGACGCCTCTAACTTTAGATGCTATTTATAAGCACACATTCACCACTTTCATATATTCAGGCGCTTTATACATTTAAAAGAAAAAACCCTGAAAAACTGTGCTGAGGCGCCAAGTTTCATACATGTTACCCTGAAAGTGTCTAACATGTCTAGGGAGCTGTACCATTTAGATTGATTTACTTAATTTATACTGGAGGATGTTTGCACATATGCTAATCTGATGCAGTTTTTGAAGCCAAATATTATTATTGTGACAAAATAAAAGGTTGATCCACGAATATATGTAAAAGAAATCTTATTATGCATGTAATCACTTAAAAAAAACACAACATTGCAAGTGTAACAGTGCAAATAATCCAATTCCACATTAAAATAATCATATACGGTATAATACCAATACGTATGTCAATAAGGAAATTTATTGCACATAAAAAGTTCATATATACTCAATATATAAAGATTACTGTATCAATATCAATCAAAATCAACATATATTAAATTAAATTACCCATAGAGGAGACTTTACACTGTGACCGGTGGGGATATTGAACTTTTTATGTGTGATCC
The DNA here is from genome assembly GCA_025379985.1 of Phyllomedusa bahiana. Classification (NCBI taxonomy): domain Eukaryota; kingdom Metazoa; phylum Chordata; class Amphibia; order Anura; family Hylidae; genus Phyllomedusa; species Phyllomedusa bahiana. Next base: position 29,090 of record JAODAL010020734.1, read on the forward strand.
ATTGCCCTATCAAAATGCTTAGCGGCATTACGGTATATCATTTATGGTTATTTAATTGTTGTTTTGGACTGTGTGCACTGTTTATACCAGTTCTGTTCTAAAACCTGTTTTTATGTCATTATATAGAGATTTATTTTACTATATTTGTAGGTCAGAATTCCATTTTGTGCCAAGATTGGATTTGTTTTTGAGTTTCCTAATTAATGTTTGGGAATTAAGGGTTAATACTTTATAGAGCCCAGGTTTTTTCTCTATCTTAGTTAGTGGAGTTATCATTTATTAGGGGTTGATCATTGTTATTCACTGTAGACTTTTAAGTAACATTTGGCTTCATAGATTTTGACCTTAAAAAACACCAACGAAAACAGCATAAAACACCGCAAAATGCTGTATGTGAATACAGCCTACAGGAAGTCTTATGCGCCATTGAATGAGCTCTTAATACAATTTACTAGAGAACCCCTTTAATGTAAAACAACGCACAAGCATTTTATTATTTTGGATTTACTGTAAATTAATAAAACAAACCTGAACACCTTTTGTGACAAAAAGCTTATGTCACACAAATTCAGATAATTTGATTTCTGCTAAGGCTACATGCACTGGTTTTAAAGCGATTGGATGAATACCTGTAGCAGGAACATTTGCTGCTCTTTGGTTTTGTTTAATTTTTATTTAGTCTTTTATATTTATTGCACAGTCCATTTTGCACAAAGGTAAAAAAAATTGACATTATCTGGACATACAAATAATATTTATCATTATATTAAAGGCAAGCACTCATGTAAGGTATGCATTCACACACTTTAAGAGTAAATGTTTCTTAAATCTTATATACATGACGTAAGATACAGACTCTTTCCTGTACTTGTACTGGTAATTTCTTATAACTCTAATGGCCACTACAGTGCAAAATGAATATTACATGCTGGCCATTCTTAGTTAGTAGCCCCCTGCTCTGGCTACTAAAGGGTATCTATGATGTTTTTATGATTTCCATGGTCTTAAAAGAGTGTAAGATCACAAATGACTACAGTTGGCCAGATAAATGATAGATGTCTTTGAAAGCTTGAGAACAGAGAATACATTACCTTTGTAGATCACCTTTGTTCTCTTGTTTATTGTAACAGAATAAGGTATTATTGTCTGTACCAGCACCATGCTCACTAACATTTAGAGATTAATGTACCAGCAGTTTTTCAATTACGTCATTACTTCCAATTTCTCAAGATTTATGATGTTACGGAAATTAAGTTATTTTATGTTGTTCTTTCTATGGATTAACTTGGTGATTAAGTTTGCAATTTTTAATGAGACAAAATGGCTGAGACTTCCATCTTGTTCTACTTCTTTCATCTTTGTTTAACTGATTATTTAATACTACTGATCCTGTTATACTTAATTAACTCTGATATGCTGATATATTTCTATCTGCTAGAAGGATACTACCCTATTTTATACTCAATTCCCTATTTATGACTTTTGGCTTTACACCCAGAAACTGATTGAAAGCAAAGAAAAACCACAATGTCTAGGAGCTTTGCGCAGCAATATTAGTATGGAAATATTTGACCACACTTGTATCTAGTTGTTAACTACAATGATGTTAAAGCAAGAATATGTAATTTATGCATAATGATGTATAATGATGTATTGTTTTATTAATATATTAAAAACATGGTCCGCCTTAAACAGAAGTTATACAAACTCATGCATTGCTTGTAATAAACCAGAAGATTTGCATTGACAACAGTGTCAGCATCTCTTTTCATTCATATGCATATGTCTTAATTATGGATTATTGATTAATTTGGAAACCGCACAACAAAGGTAAAAAGGGTCTTAAGAAACCCCCCATAACAATGGTAAAATAGGCATATCCCACTCCTAATTAGAATAACACAACCAATGTGTATTAGAACTAGTATTGCACTTTGGATTCAAATTTGGATTAAAATCATTCATTCGGGTCAGTCCAAATTGAATTTTGCCACAAAGTCATGTCTAACCACAAATGTAACCATAACTGTAAATTGAAGTTAGGATTTCTTTTTTTTAGAGTTATCTCTCTCTGATGTTTCCAGGTCGGTGGTGTTCCGATATCAGTTTCACTTCTGCTCCACTAACTTAAAGTAACACCACCACCTAACCCATAATTGTTGTGGAGAGATAAGTTAATTTTAAAAAGGTCTAAAAATCATAACCAATTTAGTGTTAGGGTAACAGTTACGCTTAGATTTAGGACTAGAGATAAAGCCTACATTTTTTACAAATTCAGTGTCAAAACAAGTAGGGTCAGATTCTTGCAACACTAATTATAACTGAATACGTGAGCATACTGGCAATGTCTGTGCAATTGCACTAGCAAAAAGTCAAGCATATCAATGTACAATAAGTCCCCTATATTTCTTGATGTACCATTAAATTATTACATTCAAGGGCACAAAGGTAGTAAAACACTAATTCCCCTTTTTACAGTTATTGAATAGATTTAATTGAATTAAATTGCATGATCAATTGCATTACTTATTGAATCTGTCTTATAGTCCAGCGCTGCAATCAAAATTCTGCAGATCGAAATTCTAAACAGCTTATCATCAAACACACCTCTACTGGATTACCTGAGATCCTGCAATGCAGATTACTGTGCAGTGCTGGTGTAAACAATGAAGAATGAAGCTTAAGGCGGTTTCAGCTCTGAAGCCTACTGAACTGTTAATGCAGTTAGGAATTGTAATAATGGCTATAACCCAAGATAAACGCAATGTGAGTAATAAAGTTGTGTAATAGAGCAATACATTAATGTAAAAAAAAGTCTATTTGTGCAAAAATAATATATCTAAAGGAGAATAACTATGTGACATAGTGTTCAAGAGAATACAACAAGTTTTGCATGCTTCCATATGAAATCTGAATTATATAGAGGTCCAGCAGTGCATTCCAATAGCCTCTAGGCATAGTATTAAGGCCTTGTTAAACTCAGAGCCATTATTTAATTCCCTTTCCTTTGTAACCTTTCTACTTGTTAGTTCTCTATTCCCAAGGCCAGAGAACCTGGAGGGGTCTTAAGAAATGATTCAAAGATGCCATCAAGACCTACGTAAAAAAACACCAAATCAACATCGATAACTGGAAGCCCTAGGAACTGAATATCCCATATGACACTGCATGATCCATAAAGTGACTGAAGTCTCAGATTAACACCTTTCCAATGAGGTAAATCTTATAACAATGAAAAGAGAGGGAAAAGAACCCATATTTATGAAAACAGCTACCAAATAGAAGCTTTTGTCCCTATTGTGTAAAGATCTGTGGCTTGAAGATTGGACTCCTCAGCCATCTTCTAACACAAAGTCAGTCCTGCCTCCAAGATTTTAAGACTCTCCTACACCTTACAACTTTCAAAAGTGACCTGAAAACCCATCTAATAAGGATAGCCTACAATTTACAATAAGCCTGCTGCCTCTCTGCCACTCCACCCCACAAACATGTCTGTCCCTCACCCTCTCTCATTGTTCCTTCCGAGTAGGTTGTAAACCCATGTCAGGTCAGGGTCCTCTCTCCCTTTGTATTATTTGTTAGTCATTCAGTGTTACTGTTCTTCTTTGTTTTTTCTTACGTTATCTATGGAAGTGCCTTAAAATTAACAGCTCTATAAAATAAATAATAATGTTCTTGATGTGTGTCATTCTTTTTTCGAGAAATGATTAATGATGACTTGTCAAAAGGGACTCTTGACAATTAGCCTATCTAAGAATATCCCTGTTGGAAATCCGTTTTTAGCTGATAATTCTCCTGCAGCTCCACTACGGGAGAAATCCAACATTACGCATTTCCTATTCAAATCAATAGGCTGTCTAAAAATGCAGGACATGACAGGTGCTCCAAAGTAATGGATGCTCAACGTAACCACTCTCTGGCCAAGAGATGAGGACCTTGAACTATGAGCTCCCTTGGTTTCCTAATGCTGTTATGAAACTGGACTTTCAAAACTGACAACACCTTTTATGGTCTTCTAAAATGAGGACATCATGCTCAATAGCCACATTCTGATTGTTTTAAATATAACATAAAGTCGCAAACTCTCAATGCTTCCATGTCCTTAGTAGTGGTAAAGAATTCTGTTTCCTAAAATGCCACCTAAGTTAAGCCTTTGTGACAGTAGATAATCAGCACTAATTGCTTGATACCATATTAAATATTCCTGCTCTTTTAAATTCTTTACCACCTTGATTCGGAGCCCTGCATTAACATGTCTCGCTGTGTAATAAATACCAGTGTAAACATGATGATGGTCTAGGGAGAACTCTTTAATGAAGAGAAAGCTTTCGTTCCTTTTTTTATTGATACGTTTTGTCTGCTGTCACTTCTAATTAATGATATTTCTGCTCAGTCTGTATTCGCCAAAGGGGGATTTCAATCATGCAGCATTCTGTTTAACAAGTTTAGAAACATTCTTGCCTTTTACTCTGATGCTAATGTGTTGCTATGATGTGAGAATGACACACTCGGTATTAGTGCACTGTTATTTCAAAAAATGGCATTCACTTCTTCCTATACAAAAGCAAAATATGATGATTTAATACAATTATGAACAAAAAAAGACCTTTAAGGAAAAGAGAGAGGCAATGGGAATGTGCAGTATATGGCTGGGTTCAGCTGTACTTCGGATTTCTGCCAAGGAGTTCTGCTTAAAGAGGTTGTCTCATTTCAAGGATGGCTTTTTATGTTAAAGATCTTGCAAAAAACAATTCACTTTGCAATATGTGTCCATCAACAGTATCCTACCTATTCCTAGATATCCCCTCTTGTATGGGCTGCGTCAGCTCCTCAGGTTGCTATAGCTACAGACCTGCTTCTACTGCAGTCTAGTGGAAGCCAGTAAACACGCCCCTGAATTCAAGAAAACAGGACTGAGGTAAGATGAATCAATGTAGTGAGACAACCCTTTTAGCAGAGTAGATATTCACCTATGATTCTGACGCAGGTTAGTCCCATTGCAACGAGGCTAAGCCATGTCACTCCTCCCAGAAAGGGTTCCGATGTGAATCCCCTCAAAAGAATTAACTTGTTCATTCTTTTTTTTTCTGAACTACAGATTTCAAATCCGTGATGTGAAAAACCTGTGCGGTAGTTCAATGTGTTAACTGCAGCTTGTACTGGTCATTCAAGTGAATGGCCGTTGGGTAACAAAAGTATTTTAACAAGAATTTCAATGTTGAATTCCTCACGAAAATCTGTCATGTGAACTTATACTACATGTTCAGTACAAATAAGAAAATTTCTATACTGTATCACACTCAGGATGTAAATTCAATGTTGCTTATATATAGTGGCAAGCAGCACTGTACACAGGTTGTCATCACTCCTATCAATCCTTGTCTCAATAGGGATCACAATCAAATTGTCCTCGGAAAATCATGTACTTTAGGCTAAGAAACCTATCAAAATGCGTTTAGGATACAACCCGAGAACATGGAGAGAACAATGCAAAAAACAAGGTGAACAAACAAACTCCATGCCTTAGTTGAAGCTAAACCCCGGACCCCAGTTCTCTAAGGCTGATCATACATTGGGGGCTTCAGACAGCCAATTTTAAATGACCTTATGGTTGTCTGAGAATCCTGTCATCTTTAGCATAAGGTAAATTGGTTGTCCAACTTAATTTTACTGTTTAAGTTCAAGCTTCTGTTGCACAAAAAACAAAAATGAAAATATTAGAGTCACCTTTTCGCTCATCGCCATTCCAGCATTGAGGCTGAAAGGCGAACTGACTCAAGTCCTGTTTACTTCCTGTTCCTGGAGCCAATCAGTGTTTTCAGTAGTCACATACCATTGCCTTGACATCACCACTCAGGAATTACATGGCTCATGAAAAGGAACGGAAAGGTAATGGCGCGTGACTGCTGAAGCTTCTGATTGGCTTTAGTGGCCATGAACTGTTCATGGTGGTGAGTACAAAGGTGACTTTATTTTTTTACACAACAGTAGCTTCAAATAAGAAAGTAAATATAACTTGGACAATCCCTTAAAAATGAGAAATCACCAATTAATCTCTTCTGTGATATGTGATCTGGTCTTGGATTTATTGGGATGCCGATCTGTTCTTTGGTATGATTGAGTTTTTAACTACAGCATCCAACAAAGAACAAAAAAATCAACATGACATGTCAGCTTTTTGGCCTATATCTGCGCATGTCACTCTTGTTTATTTCATGAAGAGGCAGTAATTGTTGGTAGAAAATAGCCTAAATCAGCCTTTTCTACTGTCAAATATCACAAATGTATGACCTTCTTAAAGGGATTTTCCCACCCCAGACTTTTGTGACCCTCACCTATTTTAAAAATAGGGTTCAGGAAATGCATTGCATAAAGTTGACCGTACATGATCACTAGTAATCAGTTCTGCTTTAAACTCCTAAAAAACAGAATGGAGAATGCCACCCATGGGCAGCCACCTATTCATTCTTCACAAAGATTTTGGGGGGCTCATTGTCAAGATAGGGGTGGGACCAGCACCTTTCAAACATTTATGGCATATCTTATGCCCAAAATATATGAGATGGGAAAACCCCTTCAAGGCAACAGTACTAACTACTGGGCTACCATTCTGTTCTTTTGACATCTATTTGCCCTACGAGTTGTGATAGAATCCAGAATGATAAATGTGACTTCAATACTTTTCTATTGAATAAGTTGTGATTTCATGATGATTTAAAGGCAATACTGTGTGACAAAGGAGCCTTAATGCCTTAAAGGGGTTGTCTCGCTACAATGATTGGGTTTTAATTAAAAGATCTTTAAAAAACAAGCAGCTTTGCAATATATGTTCATTACAAATGTCCTACTGATTTTGAGTTAGCCCTGTTAGTAGGAGTGCATCAGCTTCTCAAATTTCTATAGCAGCTGACCTGTTGATCCTTATCTTACTGGCTGTCAGGTCTGTATGACTCATCACCTTTGAAGACAGGTCAGAGCAGAGAGCCCCTCCCGCACAGAATGCTTCTGTAGTGGAGGGAGGGGGAGGGAGGACTCTGGCTTCTGTGTCCCTGCTGCCTGGATTAACCCTGTGTGTGCCTGCTTCCTCCTGCTCTCTACACAGATAGATGTGACAGCAGTGACCCTGTGTGTTACTATAATCATGATGTGTCTGTGGAAATGTCACTATACTAATACTATACAGATCAGGCATGTGAATACTTCATGCTGTGCTGTACTAGTGACACATAGTAACACTTCCCAGCTGCCCTGTGTCTGTTCTGACAGGATTTGTTGTTGCTGGAGATGTGGAGACTTGTAAGCTAAGCAGGGGATATAGGAACACTTGCATCCCCTCTGCTCTGCTATTAGCATACAGCTTCACAGACCTCTCTACACTCATAGATCAGCCATCTCCTGCAACAGACCTAGGCAGGCACACACAGGGTTAACTCTGGCAGCAAATCCCCTCCCCCTGCTGTATAGAAGTTATGGAGCTGCCTGTGTGCTGAGGGGAGGGGGGAAGAGGGAGCAGAAGAGACAGACCAAGAAGCACGCCCCTCAATTCAACTATCAGGCTCACTGACAGGCTGAAAGCTTGTAATGAGACAACTCCTTTAATGTTATAGCGTGAGTTACAAGGGGACTGCTGATTGCCACCATTCTAAATACATTTTCGGTATGAGTCAGACCAATGTTCAAAAGTAAATTGCAGAACTTTCTCAAGGTTAATATACTGTATGGTTGCAGATCCTGTGACCTGTACCCTCTGCCCTGTTGAAATAAGCTGGTATAGCCATTGTTTTAAACTAAAGATTTGCAAAAATATGTAATTAAGCTAATACTGTAGATAAAAAGTGATATGTGACAACATTAATAGTGCTTTTCAAACAATAAGAGGGTTGTACAAAGAGCCTTCACTAGTAAGTCTATATCAAGGTGTCCTGCTGCTGCGAGCCCTTGAGATCAGCTGTAATCTAATAGATAGTTATGTAGTAAGCTTTTCTTTATTCTAAAGCACCACAACAGGCAGACTAAAGAATGACACAGGCTCATTGAAAGCAATAGGTTGCATAGTTTCAAAATTAAAAAGTGCATTACAATCATTGGGATATGATTAAAAACAGGAGAAAAAGACATCTTACCTTATAAATGTAAACCCTTTTGGTCCAGTCGTAGCGATCCCGGCCATTAACACATAAAGAATGAATGGGGATTTAATAGCCCGGGATCACCAGGACTGGACCAAGAGGGTTTGCAAGGTATTTTTAATCATTCCCCAACAAAATGACAATCATTTATTAATTTCCAAACACCCTTTTAATTCATAAATAGTGTGGATCGAACTGTTCTAGAAAAGTTAAGTGCTAGTAGAACTTCTCGAATTTTTAGAACTCGAACTGAGCCAAACATTTTACTATTCGTTTGAGTAAAGTTCTAGTTCCAAACGCCATTTTCAGTTTCATTTTCAGCAGCTTTCTGCACTTTTGCCGGCCATCCAATCACCTTTCCACACTGTTGGCGGACATCCAATCAGTGTAGAGCACAGAGAAGTATCAAAAACATCATCGCCGAGGTGTAGGGCTGTCATTGACTGCTAAAATCACATGATCATGTTATATATACTTCACTGTATTGCCTTGTGAACGTCATTTTCAGCTCACTCCCTGTACTGTACAGACTGCTATTAGTTAGTTAAATAGCATTTTCCTCTCCATAGACATCAATAGTTAGGGTGTTTGGTATTGTTGACTGCATCTTTCCCACACCCAGAAGCTGTTATTTGGTGACATTTGCAGGTTCACATAATGCCTAACTCTCATATACATGGATATATATTATACAGAGTGCTTGGATTTGCTAAATCATACTCAGTAACCAAAAGTTCAGTTTTTGCAGTTTTGGGGGTTCAGTTATTGTATAACACACCGTCTCCAAATCTCCTCTGTAAAAGGGCCTTTTAGGCCCCCTCAGGATGCAGGGCCCTATAGCACCTGCTATCGCTGCACCTCTTATAGCTACGCCCCTGCTTGCAAGCTGTCTATCTTTTCAGTTACCCATTGAAAGGAATGAAGTATTTTAGCCTCTTAATTTTTTTCTGTGACTCTTAGAGCCCAATTTTCTTCACTAAGTTGTTCCACGTATCCAGTATACTGTTATGAATGGTAATTCCAGCTTCTCCTCACCTGTATAGGTATAAAAATTAGCCGGAACATCTTCTCCCATTGACTTTAATGGGGTTCGAAACGAACACACTAAAGTTTGAGGTTCTAATCGAACTAGAACTTTTTACTCCTCTCGCATCTCTATTCATGAAACATCTGGAGTCCTTGATCGCCGACCCCTTCCTTGAAATAAGAATTTTATAATATGGTACCACATGTAAAATGGCTTTCCTAAGCCAAACAACCCTTTTATTTATGCTGTATAGTTTAGTTCCCCTACACATTGAATAGACATGGATTTAATGTTGTGCTTCTAGGTCTCTCAGGCCAAACAGCAGTCACTGAAGACTAATGATATCCACAATGAATGACAGGTCCGTATACATTTTCACAGATGCTCGATAGGCAAATATACACTACACTATTCATTAATAAACTGTCAGATGTTCAGGCAACGACAGTGAGTACAGACATGTCATTCACTGTAGAGATCAATGATAGCTATTTTCACAGTGTTTAAGCTGCAGAGATCACAGCTTGATGTGTCTACCGTCAGTGCCTCAGCATTGTTCTTGTGTAAGAGCCAGGGCAAGGGCTTCATACATTCTTACAAGGTTCACAGACTAGGATAGACATATAGTCATCACATAACAGCATTAGTACACAGTTATATACCAAAAAATCTGATACCCAAGGACTGAGACTGGATGACTTACCTACATTTTTGACCAGTAATAAGGAATATTTGCCCCCCATTAGCAAGACAAAAACAGGTCACTCGTGTCACATAAAGTTCTCTATCACCTTTCCCTGATTTCTGGTGGTTAAGGACAGCAAAGGGGTTAATGGTCAAATTTGTGGTGGGCAATAACAAAAAAGGGACTAATATGTTCCTATGGTTCTATTTAATTCTATTTTTTTTCTATCTATAGCAAAGATAAACATGACAGATAAGACACCCTGTCATCATGGCACAGACAGTTATCTCTACTTTTTCAATGATATTTAATGACTTTTGCTGTGATCTAAGAACAGATAACACAGACAGTCATGATATCACCATCAAGTTAAACTTTGCAACATCAATCTTATGTTTTATAGGGGTGGACGCTCCATTTTTTCTGTTAAAGATAACAAAATCTCCTGCTACTTTTAGGGGCCGTTTACACGGCACAGGACAAATACTGGTCGGTTTATCCGACCGGTATTTGTCCTGTTTTTGTGCTGTGCACACGGCTGCAGGGGGGATGGCTTTTCTCTGCAGTTAGCGGAGAAAAGCCCTTCCCCTTCCCATAGACATGTTCATATTCTGTCCGAAAACTGGATGGAAGAATTAACTTGTTCTATGTTTTTCGGACCGACGGCGGTCTGAAAAACCGCCGGGCGGAAAACCCTCGCAGTGGGGACTGCTGCATGGGTTTTCCATAGCGGTCCATTGAAAAGTTTGCAGTCTGAAAACCGTCTGAAAAACCGGCTGCATTTGAGTGTGCACCAAATTTACATTGTTATACAAGCTGCACGGTGACTACTTTACACTGTATCAGTGTCATATCTTCAGCTTTGTTCAATGACTTTTGTATTATTTATTTTAACATGTCACATTCAAGCAGTTCCTATACTTCTGGTAACTTCCACATAATTGAGGAGCTCATAGGCAATGTGGTATCTATGCAATGTCAGCTGTGCAACACAGAGTGCACTAGTTGTAATTCTGCTATATCAGTCCCTAGCAGAATATGGCAACTTACAATACAGTTTGTGCATGGGAATTCTGGCTAAAGGTACCTTTAAAAATATCAATGTACTATATAACAGCCGTAGCATGTGTATATTTTACAGAGATGACCTCACATCACAACCAAATTTTCCTTCAAGCAGTCAATCTGCACAACCACCTCTTCCCATAAGTGTCTCAAGTAAGATTTTATCATTCTAATAAGACTTATCTCTACCTCGTTCCACTTCCTGCCATGTAAACCGGGCGCTACTGACAGATAAGAATACTTGGACCAAAGGATGTGAAAGATGCCCATTTTAAAGGGGGAATCAAACATAAAAAGGGCTTTATAAACCTGAAAAAAACCCTTAATTTTTTCCATACATTGGATCTATGCTCTAGAAAACTGCAGATAATTTCTTACTTTGCATAATTCCTAAGGGAATTTTCCCCAAGGCCAACATTGGGTTGGTTTAATTTTTACAAAAGTTAATTTAAGATGGTAAAGAAAGACCTAATACAAGCTGGCAGCAAGAGATAAACCACGGGGGTGAATAATTAAGGGGTTTTCTACCTTTTGTAAAAGGGGGGAAATTCTAAAATGGAAAAGCTGATTTAACTTTTACGAGAACAACATTTTTTTGCTCAATTTTCTAAATTTAAATTAAAAAACTTAATTTTTTTTTTCTTGGGAAAAAATTTGGAAAAAAAAATTTGGGGGAAAATCAATGTTGGCCAAAAAATAGTTGTGCAAAATAACTACTATATGTCATCTAGATCCGGGCCCCCAAAAAATATGTTTAAACCCTTTCAGTGTTTGGGGGTTTAACCGCAAAGGGGTTAGGATAAAGTGGGTGTTGTTTGCCTTGGGTGTATTTAAAAAGGGGTTTCCCCCCCAAAAACCCCCTTGTCTTATGTTAAACCTTTCCTTTACAAACAAAAGTTGTGATTTTAAATAACCCCCAAAAATTAATGTACTGGGGAGGCTTAAATGCCACCCGAATAGGGGGGCACCGGCCCAATTTCCCAGGTCCCCACAGCCCCCCGTCCCCCCTGTGCAGCCTCAGCCCAAGGACACAAACAATGCTTTATCTAGAAAGTAATATTTAATTTTTTTTAAAGGGTTATAGTTTCTGTTCTGTAGGGCCCCTTTCAAAGCCCCGGCACTGGTTTTTGGTTTGGGCACTGTTTTGGTGGGTTTCTAATATGGCTGGCTTTTTATGGGTAACCCAAAATTTTTTGGCCCGCCCTGTTATTTTTGGGGGCACTTTTTAAAAAGGGTGACACTGTTTATAGGGGCACAGTATTGCGGGCACCGTTTGTGAGGGGCAAATTTTATGGCTGGAACTGTTTTTGGGGGGGCACTGGGTTTTTCTGGGCCCCGTTTTTTCAGTTGGGGGACAGTATTTGGGAAAACACGGTTTTTGGGTGGGGATTGGGATGCAGGGGTCGGGCTGGGATCTTAGGGCCCCACAAAATGAAGTTTGACTTTTAGGGCCCACCAGTTGAGCTTTTTTTCGGTGCCCACCCCGTAAGTTTTTTTTTAGGGGCCCACCCCCCGCTACTGTAAATGAATGTATTGGGGTCTCCTTAATCTGGGGGTCTTGCTTTTTGCCCCTTTTTTTTCTCTACTTTTTTGCCCCCCTTTTAAATTTAAAAAAAAACTCCCGGGCTCCATCTAAAGGGGCCCTCCCAGGGTTTTTTCCCCCCATTTTTTTTTTTGGGCCCAAACCGAAACTGATTGTATTTGGGTTTTGGGGCTTTGGTTGGGGCACTGGGAAACCTGGAAATGTTTAAAAAATGGGTAAAAGTATGCTGAACAGTAGTGGGTTGGCACTGTATGGCTGACACTGTATGACTGGTACTGTATTTGGGGTTTTTCTGTTTAAGGGGGCTCTGTAAGGCCCGGGCGCTGATAGTTTGGGGCTTAATGGGGCAGGAAAATTTACTGGACCGTTATAGTTTCCCCTGGGAAAGACTGGCAGAATTATGATGGACACTGATTGGCTGGAAACGTTGTGGTCGGCACTGTATGACTCTATGCTGTACCTCCCGTTTTTTCCCCTAGAAATGTTTCCCGAAACAGTGAATGGGTTACCAAATTTTTGGGGGGGATTTCACTGCATACTTTAAAACTGTTCAAAACCCGTGCTGATAGTTTTGTGTAAACATGGACTGAATTTTGAAACCAGTAAAAACATTTCTAGGAAGAATAACAGAGGAACTTAAAAACACAGAGGGTTTTAAGAAAAATGCTCCAAAAAGTTTTTTTTCGGGAAAAACCCAAAAAATGACATGTTTAGGAAATTTACAGAACCCTTTTTTTAAAGTGTATCCTCACCTTTGATTAACATTCCCAATGTGATATATGCATGTAAAATGTGTAATCTTTGGGGGCTTTTCCTTTGGGCCCCAATGGGGCTAGCTAAAGTTTTCCCACCCCCGGGGGGGTTCCCCAAAAATTTTCTGCCCCTTTTACGGGTTTTTTTCCTTTAAACCCATTAAAAAAGAAAATTTCCAATTAAAAAATAAACATGTTTTTTATGTCCTAAAGCCAGAAGTTCCCTTTTAAAATTCAATAAAAGTTGGGCCTTTTTATTGGAAACCCAAAAAGGGGGGATATAAGATTTGTTTTAAACATTTTTGAAATTTTGTTTTTTTGAGTCCCAAACTTATTTTTTAAATTTTTTTTTTTGGATTAAATAACAAAGGTGCCCTTTTTAGATTAAATTGGTATGCAATGTTATGTGTAACTTTTTTTATAAAGTGTTTTTTTTTCATTGGGTCTCAGTTTTTTGTATTTATTTTTTTTCAAACATTTAATCAAATTATTTAGTTGCTTTTTATTTATTTTTTAATAGCCCCAGTAGGCTAGGTGATACAATTACTTGATCGCTTTTATAATACAGAGCAATACATTACTGTACTAGGTATTATATTGACAGGCTATTAAACTGTAGTAGATTCCTTTACATGCAGACCCAGAGGCCACTATTTGACCTGTGCTTTCCATGGGAACCAAGGAAACCCTTTTAATGCTTTGCAAGGGTGTCTATAAGTGACAGAAGAAGCTCCCTCCCTCTTTTAACCACCTAGATGCAGTGGTTGCTAATGACAGTGGTATCTAAGGAATTAAGGGAGACATGTATAGAACTAGGCAGATCGAAGTGCATTTTCGCATCTATTTCTCAGTGTATAATGCGTTCATAAATGGTGTCTAAAGTTCATCACGTCTCGCCTGTGTGTTTGGCTCTTTATTTAACTTAGGTGCATAAGTAATGTGGCAAACATATATAAGGGCTATAGATAGGCTGGAAATACAAGAAAATTCATTAGAATAGCATGTCAGTGAATAGAAGCTGATCTTGCTTTGTGGACCACAGGTCCCAGCAAGACCTGTGGTGTGCTGGCTCTTGCTGTATGTAGAATAAATGGTGAGAGCAGCAAAAATACATTTCAAATTTAATGTAGTTAAAATTAAAAATGTAAAAATCTGAACATCATCAGTGGATTATTTAACCTAAAATGTATTTTACTATTAATATTAAATACATTTTATTGGAGATATTTTATATTTTTGGGGTATTATATATTTTTATATTAATTTTATATAACATTTTTTATTAAATTTAAATAATTTAATATAGTTTAATAATTATAAGAAATTACTTTTTATTATTGTACTGGTGTAAATTGAGAAATATTGGGCATTTCTTGCCCTATTGGTAAATCTAGGTCCACTCCGACTCCTCAGGCTCAGACAGACCACATTGAGATAGGTCTGCCTGCTCGAGCAGTAATGCACCTAGTTTTGCCGAACCACATTCATATATGTGTCTAATATTACGAGTGTTGTGCGACGCCCCGAGAATGCCCCCAAAACATCACCTCATGTTAGGTGCATTAAAAAGTATCGAGTCTTATGATCGTAGCCGACTCACTTTGGCGCATTTTATGCCAGAAAAGGGTCAAAAACCCAATCCTACATGTTTCCCTAAATGTCCCTAAATTTCTGTTCATTACAGCAAAAGCCGGGTTGTACGATACAGCCGACTCCTTCTGCAGATGTTGCAAACACAGCCTCTGAGGCATCAACATCCAAGCGATGTAAATGAATGGTTCCAGGAATACCTTCAAACTCTTTCAGGGCTACAGGAGAGTTGACGAGTGTGTCACCTGGGTAGACTGTTCCTTCTCCCCACTTTTGCTATGCAAATGCATATCCATATGACTTTTTCACTTTTGTTTCAGTTTATTTAGCAAATCTGACCTGCTGCTACCTGGAAACTATCAGTAAGCTGCAGGTGACAGACATGTTTTCCTTATTATGTGTCTCTATTAATTAGTTGAGGATGCAATGGTATAATGTATCAATGATCTCAAAAAGTCCTGCAGCTGTGCGTATCACCTGGAACTCATCAGCAAGATGGTGGTGACAAACTAGTTTTTTTAGGCCGCATCCCCACGGCCCAGGACAAATACCGGTCAGAAAAGCCCTCCCCTTTCACATAGACATGTTCATATTCCGCCCGAAAACCAGAAGAATGAACATGTTCAATGTTTTTCGGTCTGAAAAACTACCGGGCGGAAAACCCGTGCAGTGGGGACTGCTGCATGGGATTTCCGTAGAGGTCCATTTTAAAGTTTGTCAGCCGGTTTGCAGATGGTTTTCAAAACCAAAAAACGTCTGAAAAATCGGCTGCAAACCCATGCCATGGGGACAAGTCCTTATTATACAGTCCATTCATTTCTTTAAGGCCCTTAGCTTATGTTCACACGCTATATTGCGGCGCGCAGGTATGCACCGCAATACGCCTTCATTAGTGTTGCTGAAAGTACGCGTTTACAAGTGCAGAATTTCAACACGAGGCAGCTTTCTGCCTCCTATACGCTTCAATTTCTCGGCATCTACATGTCTGAAAGAAGAGACGAGAAATACAGTCATAAAATCATCATCGTCGTCGACGACAATGATTTTACACAGCACTCAATAAGTGCTGGACTTGTTAAATTATTTTACTGTACTTGTAGGTTGTACTTTGGGGCAATTATGCACAAATGTATCATGTGAACATACCCTTAAAGTATATTGTTGACTCTCCTGCGGCTCTGTTCATAAACAAATGAATAATACATATAACCTTGAGGTATTCGTATGTTAATAAGACTTTGCGGATGTCTACACAGAATTGAGCATCATATGTTATTGAGCAAAAAAGAAAAACACACAGCAGAAGTCAAAACCAAGAATGTCACATTTAAACTCATCCAGAGTTGGATCTACATTCTAACTCAGAACATCACACATAAATCTATGGAAATTCTGATTTATCAGAACTGAGTTTGTAATTACAACTCATCATGATATGGCTCGGCAATGTATTCTTATTGCGGGTTTACTATCCCACCTTGCTGTCCCGATTTCCACAAACCTTAATAGAACTTGTTGTCCAGAGTTAGGCTGTTTTCACACTCCACTTCATTCAACATTGGCGGACTATTAAATGGCACATGGAGCTTCGCAGTTTCCACATTGCTTATTCACCATGGCGCCATTGTGCCACTCATGATACACTTTCACCAGAGCAACATGCAGTCAGTTCACAAACTGCACAGTGTCAGAAATGCCACCAGCCTGGGCCCGAAAACCAAAATGCACTTCTTTTTACAACTTAGAAGGGCTTAGATGCCTTTCTTGAAAAATAGGCAGGAAAGAATGTTTCCTCTAGTATGGGACAGTTGGAGGAGGAGGGGGAGCAGCTGCCTTCTTCTAGATTATAGGTTGGACTTGATGGTCCTGTGCCTTTTCTCAACCTTATCTACAATATCGCCATGTTACCTGGTAGGACGGTTTGAACTCAGCAACATAGGGTATGTCCCAGATGTTTGCAACTGTATGTCTATAAAATAACATACCATATATACTCGAGTATAAACTGAGTTTTTCAGCACCAAAAATGTGCTGAAAAAGCCTTCCTTGGCTTACATTTGAGTTGCTGTCTGTGTCCGGGTGCTGCCATGGCCCAGGTGCTACGGCGATCTCTTCAGCTGTATGCGCCTCTTCTGGGAGTGCATACAGCTGAACCACGAGTTACCCGTCAGCGTCCGGGCGCTGCGACTCTATTTCAGAGCAGAGAGTGAGCGCTCCCTGCTCTGCAATAGGACTCCGGAAGGCCATAAGCAGACTTGTGGCCTTCCGGAGTATCCGGCAGAGGCAGCATGTTATGTGATCACGTTGCCTGTGCGGCCTGATGACATCATGCCACCTGTACCAGAAGACGGAGTGCATCGGAGCAGCAGGGAAAGGTGAGTACTTGTATTTTTATACCTGCCTATACCTGCCTATGGGGGACATATACCTGCCTCTACCTGCCTATGGGGGACATACCTGCCTATGGGGAACATATACTTGTCTATACCTGCCTATGGGGTACATATACCTGTCTTTACCTGCCTATGGGGGACATATAAGCTGACCCGAATATAAGCCGAGGCACCTAATTTTGCCACAAAAACGGGGAAACTTTTTGACTCGAGTATAAGCCTATGATGGAAAATGCAGGGGTTACTGGTACATTTCAAAAACAAAAATGGATACCAATAAAATTACATAGGCAGGTATATGCAGTTTAATGTCCTCTACTGTCCTCTCTGTTTAATGTCCTTTACCTTTCTATGGGGGACATATACCTGCTTATACGTGCCTATGGAGGACATTTAACTGCCTATATCTGCCTATGGGGGACATATAACTGCCCATGGGTGACATATACTTGCCTATACCTGCCTATGGGGGACTTTTAACTGCCTATATCTGCCTATGGGGGACATATACCTGCCTATGGGTGACATATACCTGCCTATGGGAGACATATACTTACACATATACCTGCCTATGGGGGACACTTACCTGCCTCTACCTGCCTATACCTTCCTATGGGGGACATTAAACTGCCTATACATGCCTATAGGGGACATATAGATGCCTATGGAGGACATTAAACTGCCTATACTTGCCTATGTAATTTTATTGGTATCCAATTTTATTTTTGAAATGTACCAGTAACCCCTGCATTTTCCATCATAGGCTTATACTTGAGTCAATAAGTTTTCCCAGTTTTTGTGGCAAAATTAGGTGCCTTGGCTTATATTTGCTTCGGCTTATACTCGAGTATATATGGTACATCTGCTATTGCTTCCTTTAATATCACATTGTATACAAAGTTTTTTACTGGCATTTAGTTGTATTTAAAAGTAGTTCATTGAGACTTTTAACTATGCAAAGGTATTTTGTTGTATGGCTGGTAATACAAGCCTAGGACACTGTCATGAAGCTCGGCGCCGCGGCCCCCCGTGGCCGTCCCCCTGCTCTGACGGGGTCCGGTGTGGATGCCGCTGCTGCCCACAGCCGGTGTCCTTCTGCTCTAGCCCAGGAAACCCCATACTCACCAGTCCCCGCTCCTGTACTTCCTCCGTCCGGCTCTAACAGCCGCTGCGCGCGTACCCGCTGCTTAGGGCTCGGGCGCGACGGCTGGTCTGTATTTAAAGGGCCGGCGCGCCGGTGATTGGCCATCGCCGGCCGCTGACCGTATTTATTGTGCACGCCGCTTGCTTACGTTTCCTGACCTTGCGTGTTGCCGCCTGCCCTTACCTTCTGCCCGTCTCTGACCATGAACCTCTGCCGTCTGCCCTGACCGCCTGCCTGCCTCCGACTACATCTCTGGATCTCGATTCTGTACCACGCATTACCCCGGCCGCCGCTGTAAGCAAGTCACGTCAGGGGTAGCGACCTGGTAGCCTCACGCCGCAGCAAGTCCATCCCGCTTTGCGGCGGGCTCTGGTGAACACCGGGGGGTACTTAGACTCCGCTCCCTGGCGTGGCTTAACTATCATCGCTTGCGGTGGTCCAGCGAATCCACCTCTGCATTACAGGCACATTAGAGTACATACAAAAACATTTCTCATGTTAGGTTTATCCACATGTATAATAGAATAGATGTTGCAAAGCTAAGTTTGTCATTTGGGACACTGATTGTGAAATAGCCATTTGTTAAATAGTTTTCCATGGGATCTTAGATAAAATTAAAGGGGTTTCCCATCCCTGGCATTTATGACATATGAATTTCATATCAATAGGATATACCTTAACCCCTTACTGCCGCAGTCAGTTTTGGCCTTCCCGACAGAGCCCTATTTTTTAAATTTGACTTGTGTCACTTTATGTGAAAATAACTTTTTGACACTTTAACTTATTTAAGTGACACAGAAACTGTTTTCTCATGACACATTGTGCTTTAAGTTAGTAAGAAATTTTTGTCCGTACAATCCTTGTTTATTTGTGAAAACTATCAAGATATCATGAAAATTCAGAAAAATGTGCCATTTTCCAACTTCAAAAATTTCTGCGTGTAAGACATAGTTATTCCATAAAAGATTGTTGTAGCCAGCTCA
Source organism: Phyllomedusa bahiana (assembly GCA_025379985.1). NCBI lineage: Eukaryota > Metazoa > Chordata > Amphibia > Anura > Hylidae > Phyllomedusa > Phyllomedusa bahiana. Next base: position 48,401 of record JAODAL010020734.1, read on the forward strand.
CCACTCTTCATAAAGTTGGACGCCCGGATCCTCCAGGTGGCATGGAGAAGAACAGCAACAAATGGTAGAAAAAGATCCAGCGATCCCGAAACGCGTCGGCATCTAGCCGTTTCATCCCCTGTGTCTGCTAGTCGCCTCCTTGCATTTTAATGAAGATTCACTAATAAAGCGTTGGATTTTATTTTCACCTATATTTGCATGCATCATTGGATCGCTGGATCTTTTTCTAACATAGTTATTCCACTCAAAATAGTTTATAAGTAGCATCTACCATATGTCCACTGTAGGTTGGCATAATTTTTTAAATGTCTTTTTTTATGACAGTAGGGGGGTTAAAATTTAGTAGTAATTTTTCACATTTTCAATAAAATTTGCAACTTAGAATTTTTAGGTACCAGTCCAGTTCTGACGTGGCTTTGAGGGGTCTGTATGTTAGATACCTACATAAATGACTCCATCTGAGAAACTACACCCCTTAAGGTATTTAAAACAGTTGTTAGGAAGTTTGTTAAACCTTTAGTTATTTCACAGAAATTAATGCAAAACAGAGGTGAATTTTTGCAGATTTTCAATTTTTATCCATTATTCACGATAGATGTGACCAGGGAAATGCAGCTCAATATCGATTCCCCAGATTCTGCTGTTTTTAGAGATATCCCATATGTGGCCCTAGTGCACTATTTGGCTCAACCACAAGCCCCAGAACCGGACTTTGGGGTCTCCTTTTTAATATGATTTTATTTATGTGCCATTACAGGCTTGTGGGCACCCTAAGGTGCTAAAACTTATTAAACACCCATAAAAAGACACCATATTGGAAACTACACCCTTTGAGGAATATATCCAGGGAGGCAGTGAGTATATTGATACTCTTACACAATAGAAATGCTTTTTTATGTCTTCATAGTCTTCTAGGCACATTTTTATTGGTGCCATTATGAGTTCATATTACGCTTTGACTACTTTTTATTAAGGTTTGTATGAAGTGTTTTTATTTTTTACAGAGGTCACCATGTGGTATAAATGACATGCTATCTTTATTCAGCAGGTCAATACGATTACAGTGATACCCAATTAGTATATTTTTTTTTATGTTTTACTGCTTTTACACAATAAAAAAACTATTATTCAAAAAGGAATACTACAATCCTAGTAGTGTTATTTATTTATTTTTTTAACAGCGCTCACTGTGCAGTATACATGACAAGTAATTTTTACTCTGCAGGTTCATACGATTACGGTGATACCCAATTTATATAGTTTTTTTTATGATGAAGCGCTTAAAAAAAGTGTAAAACAATATTTATGCATCGCTATCTTCTGATAGCCATAACTTTTTATTTTTCCGTATACAGAGCTATGTTAGGCTCTCTTTTTGCGAGGTGAACGGAAGTTTTGATTGGTAACAATTTGATGTTTTTATGAGTTTTTGATCACTTTTTATTCCATTTTATGTACCATGGAATGAACAAAATCGCAATTCTGTGATTGTTTTTTTTACAGGGTTCACCATGTGGGTTAAGTAATATGACAGTGTTATAGGGTAGGTCATTTTGCACGCAGCAATACCAAGGTTGTGTACTTTATGTATTTTGATCTGTTTTGGGGAGTTTGACATTTCTAAAGGGGAAAAGAGTGGGGTATGTGTTTTTATTTTACTTTTTGTGTTGATGTTTTACTTTTTAACATTTTTTTTCACTTTTCCCCATAGGCTCTTCAGATAACTGATACAATTGAGAGCAGTACATAGCAGAACTGCTATGTTCTCGTCTATCTGGCACCTTTTACTCACTGTGCCTGGCAATGACCACAGGGCACTGCCAGGAATGGTGACGTCACAGACAGCCCGGAATCTATTGTAAAGCTTCTGGGCTGTTAGGTAAGCAGCCAGCAGCGGACAGAAGGAGCTCCCTCCTTCTGTCTTTACCTTAGCTGTGGCGATTGCAATAGATCGTGGCAGCTAAGGGGTTAATCACCCGCCATCGGCACTCACTTCAGCCACGGTTGATGCAGCATGGGGCCAGCGGTAATATACAGCTGGTCCCAGGTCGCGATCGCATAGGCCCTGCTTGGGAGAGCCCGCACAAGTTGCAGGATGTAACAATACAGCCATTTGTGGGAAGTCAGTTCCAGTTAGGATGTACTGATATGTCCAATGTCTGGAAGGGGTTAAGTGTCTGATGGGTACAGATTCCACCTTTGGGACCTGCACCTATCTTGAAAAGAAAATTGGCTCCAAATTTTTTTGTGAAGAATGGAGAGGTGGCCATTCATGTGCGACACTCTCTGTTCTGTTTTATAGGAGTTCAGCCAAGCACACTTGCTCAGCTGTACAGAAAACTCCCACAGAACAAAAAAGTTAGGCGACTTATTCTCCTGGGACCTTCGACTATGAGACATACGTGGCATGTCTTATTAATGTTCCATAAACGTCTGAGATGAGAAAACCTCTTTACAAATTATCTTTTTTTTACGATGCACTAAAGAACTGCTTACAGAAGTTATTCTGTTTAATAAACTTATTTTCATAAACCTTCTTAGGGTATTTTGAGTTAATAAATAGATGTTAGTCCTTTGCTCAGGATCCTTATCATTTAAATCTTCAAGTAATGGAAAGCTCACCTGGTGTAATCAATACTCACGTATCACTCCCTCCGGTGCATGGATAGCTCCAGGACTCACAGGACCAACTTATATAATTCAAAGGAAAAAGGGAATCCAGCACCCGATAGAGAGGATTATAAGATTATGTACCCTTCTTTATTTCAAATCATTTAAAAACATAGTTCTCATGAAACATGTGCAGCTTCGAACAGACGCGTTTCAGGTGAACACACCCTTAGGCTATGTTCACACGGTTTATCCACAGCATAATTGCGGGGACGGATTTCGCCCGCAATTACGGTGTGTGCCGTGCAGCGGGGGTGGTGGGGCCAGCAACCCGCCGGCCCCATAGACATTCATTATCCACGCCGCGTATCCCGCCGGGATAATTGACATGTCACTCTATGAGAACTGTGCATTACCGTAATGAGTGGGATGGATTTCAGCCATATTTTGCGCAGTACGACGCAAAATACAGAACGAAATCCATCCCACAATAAGCCGTGTGAACATTGCCTTAGTTGTTGCTGTGTTCACCCGAAACGCATTAGCCTGAAGCTGCACATGTTTTATGAGGACCGTGTTTTAAATGATTTGAAATAAACAAGTGTAAATAATTTTATAATAATCTCTATCGGGTGCTGGATCCACTTTTTTCTTTGAATCCTTTATCACTTGGTCAAAATGGAGAGTGGCTGAAAAGAGCATCTCCTCCTCTGGAAGACCTGTCCTGTCCTGCATTAGACTGGCAATCCATTGATTTGAATGGACACTGTGTAAAACCTAATTTCCCCAGTGGTGGTGCTGCAGGGAAATAGAACAATTACTGACAGTTTTTTCCTACAGATTCCAGTCAATTTCTAGGAATTTAGGGACTTGTAACAAGTAGACATTGTCTTAAGCAGACAATCTCTTTAAATGACAAGCTGAAAATGTTAATACACTGTAGTTATTAAATTCATGTCGGACGTATAATCATTGTTCCTCAACTGTATTTATAATGGCTCCATATTAAGCTTGTATGCATTGACTAAATGAATACATATTTAGTTTCTGTAGACATATAAGGAGAATATTTCTGCTCCTTAGCTATTAGACAAATGAGGGTCACTAACCAATGATGAATTATAATGAAGCTTACAGAGCTATTTCAGTCTAGAAAGTGGGGATGAAAAGTAAAGATGAGGTGGCAGTGAATCATCTAAAGAAATTATACAATGGGTTCCCAAGGGCTCCATAAATCACCAAAGACCAGCCTGCTGCTAAGAAATAAACAATTTACAAAGGTCATTGGAGAATTTCGATAAGAGAAAGTGCACTACACCAAGTATAACATGTACATCTTAGGACAAGAAGTACTGTAGTAGGGGAACAATGATTTGAAATTAATACCTCAGCAGGTGTGAGGGTTTTTTTTTTTTTTATAGAATGTCATGAAAAATTACATTAAAAGTAATTCAGTAATTTTTTTCAGTTATTGTGAAGTTACAAAGTGGAAATTATACCCTAGGCTTCTATTACCACAAAACTTCCCTTACACAAGGGAGCAATCCAGGTAATTCCCAGCAGTTGCTCTCCTCGTGCGTCTGAAAAATTCAAGCGTTGTAAGAATTCAAAGGAATAAGAAATTATTCATTAAACAGGCTTCAATTTTTATTTTCTATGTTTGCAGTCTTTATTTGTTGACTGTACATGAATATATTAACCACTATAGTAAACATTAAAAAACATAGGTATTTAATAAAAAACCTAGGGCATGAAAGAACAATTCACATATCTGAAGGCACTGCCCAGAATGAGAATTTCTTTGGTGTGTGGCTATGTTCTGGATATATTCATGTAAGAGATTCTTAGTGGATACCCCTTAAAGTATTAGTACAAATTTTAATATTCTTTCACAACCGTAGCTCCAGTTCTTGATGGTTACAAAGACTCTGACAGGCATAATAAGTTTATTGGTTGCAAAACACACCTGAGGAAACATGTATGAAGGAAGGTGCTTCGAAGTGAATAGTCGAGTCTCGCTTTCAGTGTATAATGTGCCTGATGTATGAAAGTGGTTTTTGTGCAATTATAAATGGTGTTTTAAAGTTCATTGCCGCCTCCCTGTGTGTTAGGCGCATTACGAAACAAAGGTGCTTTGTAATGCGCACCTAACAATGTTATAAAGGCTATAGATAGGTTTGGAAATAAAAAAAAATTTTAGAATAGCATGTCAGTAAATTTGAAACTATGGTATGATTTTGGGTTGGTGAACCACAGGTCCCAACAAGACCTGTGGTGTGCTTGCTGTATGTAGAATAAAGGGTGATAGCAGCAAAAATAAATTTCAAATCTAATGAAGTAAAAATTTAAAATTGTAAAATCTGAACAACATAATCAGTGGGTTATTTAATGTAGTTTTAGATTCTATTAAATTTGAATACATTTTTATATGAGATATTTTTATATTTTTGGGATATTATATATTTTATATTAATTTTATATCATAACATTTTTTATTAAATTTAAATAATTTAATTTGATATAGTCTGATAATTATCAGAAATTACTTTTTATTATTGTACTGGTTTAAGTTGAGAAATATTAGACATTTTTTTCCCTAACAGCAAATCTAGCTTCACTTCGACTCCTCTGGCTCAGGCAGACCACACTGAAATAGGTCTGCCTGTTCGAGCAGTAATGCGCGTAGTTTTGTTGATCCACAGTCATGTATGCGTTTAATTTTACCAGTGTGGTGCGACACGCCTCCCAGAACGCTCCCAGAACACCCCCTCATGTTAGACGCATTAGAAAATGTCAAGTCTTACAAACAATGCGCCTAACACATTCATTAGGCGCATTTGACATCGTGGCCGGCTCACTTTGGCGCATTTGACGCCAGAAAAGTGTTAAAAACCATTTCATACAAGTCTCTCCTGGTGTTACTGAAATACATGAACATTACAGAGCTTAACTCCTTCATTCTCTTCTTAAAGGGGTTTTGCCATGAAGTAAAATTGATGTGGGAAGTTTATAAATTAAATAATAAACATTTTCACCATTCATCACTATTGTAACAGACAAGCGGGTAGTGGACCCACTGGACCACTTCCGGGCTTGCTCCGAGGGTGCAACTAAGTGGCCATCAGGCATGGGTATCTTCACAGAGCCTTAGATGGTAAGGTTGGCTGACCCCAACAGCCACCAGGTGCTACCTCAGAGCAGTCCCCAGCAGTGGCAGCTGACCAGACAGGCCGGAAGTGCCAATGCTAGGCACCAACAGAATAGGAACAGAGACAAAGCAGACAAGAAGTAAATATGTGCAGGTACAAACAAAGACAGGACAAAACAAATGCCAAACAGGAGGATAAGCAAAAGGTAAAGGGAACAATAAATAGACAGACTGAAGACCCCAAGAACATAAGCAGAGACTTAAGCAAAAATGGGGCAAGAAACCAAGACATGACCAGGGCAGGAACACGGGCAGAGAACAAGGCAAGGAAACTCACAAAGACACAGACAGAGACACAAAGAGACCACATGAGCACAAAGGACTGCTAACAAACAAGATCAGAAAACACACAGCAACAGACTACAATATGACACAACAACAAGGATCAGGCAGGGAGTGTGAGGAAAAAGCAGGCTTATAACCCACAGGGGGTTTGGGGTTGGCAGAGGAAGCCCAACCCACTGCACACTGTGGGAATAAAGGGAAAGGGGAAGATGTGGCCGCCACCCTCTATAGAGACAGGGAATCAGGGCATTAGCCAAGATGGAGGAGCAGCATGACCAGCATGAGAAAGCCGCACAGCAATCACAGGTGTGTAAGCAGCGGCTACAGGAGCGCTCACAGCGACAGGAACCAGATCTGCGATAGGAACATAGGTACGACTGCGGTTCGCAGCAGAGGCCGCAGCGTAAGGACAGGAACGTGGCACGGACTGTGACAGTACCCCCCTCCTTAAGCCCCTCCTCCTCCTCCCAAACCACAAAATGGAAATTCCACTAGGTCTGGGGACCGAAACAATCCGGGGGCAACCCCAAAACAAACTACAGGCTGAACAGCCAGTATGGGGAATACCTAGGAAATGGAGGTGCACAGGAGGAACAAACGGAGCACTAGGCAAAATGGGAGGGGAACCCAGGGCGAGACCGTAAGCCACGGGGAAATCAGAAGGCTCAGGGGAAGACCGTAAGCCCCGGGGACTCAGAAGGATAAGGGAGAGACCGTAAGCCAGGGGATCAGAAGGCTCAGGGCGAGACCGGTAAGCCAGGGGATCAGAAGGCTCAGGGCGAGACCGTAAGCCACGGGGACTCAGAAGGCTCAGGGCGAGACGTTTAAGCCACGGGGGGCTCAGAAGGCTCAGGGCGAGAACGTAAGCCACGGGACTCAGAAGGCTAGGGCGAGACCCTAAGCCACGGGGACTCAGAAGGCTCAGGGCGAGACCGTAAGCAAAGGGGATCAGAAGGCTCAGGGTGAGACCATAAACCAGGGGGCACAGAAGCTCAGGGTGAGACCGTAAGCCAGGGGGCATAGAAGCTCAGGGTGAGACCGTAAGCCACGGGGAAATAGAAGGCTCGGGCGAGACCGTAAGCCACGGGGACTCAGATGGCTCAGGGCAAAAGACGTAAGCCACGGGACTGATGGCTCAGGGCAAGACCGTAAGCCACGGGGACTCAGAAGGCGGTTAGTGGCAAGCAGCTCCCAAACACCAAAAGACCTGCCAAAAAAGAAAAAAAGCACTCCCAGACACATAAAGAGACAGCCAGAAACAAGACCTGCACATGGACCAAAAAAAAGAGGGCAAAATGTCAGCGGAGTCCATGGCCTGATCCTACTATAACAGACAAGCGGGTAGTGGACCCACTGGACCACTTCCGGGCTTGCTCCGAGGGTGCAACTAAGTGGCCATCGGGCATGGGTATTTTTCAAAAGAGCCCTTTGATGGTAAGGTTGGCTGACCCCAACAGCCACCAGGTGCTACTCAGAGCAGTCCCCAGCAGTGGCAAACTGACCAGACAGGCCGGAAGTGCCATTGCTAGGCACCAACAGAATAGGAACAGAGACAAAGCAGAACAAAGTAAATATGTGCAGGTACAAACAAAGACAGGACAAAACAGATGCCAAAACGGAGGATAAGCAAAGGTAAAGGGAACCCAATAAATTTGACAGACTGAAGACACCAAGAACTTAAGCAGAGACTTAAGCTAAAATGGCAAGAAACCAAGGCATGACCAGGGCAGGCCACGGGCAGAGAAACAAGGCAAGGAAAACTCACAAAGACACGACAGAGACACAAAGAGACCACATGAGCACCCAAAAGGCTGCTAACAAACAAGATCAGAAAACACATAGCAAACAGACTACAATATGAAAAAACAAAAGGATCAGGCAGGGGTGTGAGGAGAAGCACGCTTATAAACCCACAGGTGGTAGGGGATTGGCAGAGGAAGCCCCAAACCCCCCTGCCCCACTGTGGGAATAAAGGAAGGGAAGATGTGGCCGCCGCCTCTATAGAGATAGGGAAACAGGGAGCAGCCAAGATGGAGGGCAGCATGGACCAGCATGAGAAGCGCACAGCAATCACAGGTGAGTATGCAGCGCCTACAGGAGCGCACACAGCGACAGGAACCAGATCTGCGATAGGAACATAGGTACGACTGCGGTTCGCAGCAGAGGCCGCAGCGTAAGGACAGGAACGTGGCACGGACTGTGACAACTATTAAAAATTCTGGACCATTTTTGTCTTAGCTGCTCCTTTAGTGATCCATTGTTTACAGCTCATCTCCAGGGGATACGACCAGGCTGAGAGCTTCTCAGTCCTGGTCGCACATGCTCAGACATCACCTCTCCTCTCAGGCAGCTACTGAGTTTCAAACCCCAGGTGCTGTCATTCTACTACTGTCCTCTGTACTTCTTAGTACTTAGTCAAACAGTGCAAATAAATTAAAAAAAGAAACTTCAATCAGGTATGTGCATTGATAAAGACAAAAAAAATCCACAGGTTTGGTTCCTGTAGGGATTTGAACCAAGGACCCTTATGCCTGGAGGCAAAAGTTTTACCTCTGAGCTACAATGTGGCTACTTACAGTTCTATACATAAACAGACCTTTCTTTGACTAAAGAGAGCAAAGGCATGGTGATGTCATCCTGCTGGGTCAGATGATATGCAAGTCAAACAAATCACACACGCCCCCTTCTGAGCACACAGAGCTGAAGAGCTGGATCCAGGAGGTATGAAATGAGATCGTGGCAAAACCCCTTTAAGTGCTCTTTCATCAGGGGATCAATGGGGGATCATGTGACAGTCCATTTAAATTGAGGTTCTACCTGTCTTTCAGTTCCACTGCAAAAATCTGCAACAATCTGCAACAATCTGCTATCCCTTTCTTTTGTCATTGCACCCGCTACTCTTTATTAATCTGTATTTGTTGGTCCTTGTGATGATTAAGTTACTACCTTTTTATGAAGTTGTTTTCTACCACCTTCCATAACAACCATGCCAGTGTACATCTCCTCACATTCTGCATACCAGACTACCATTTGGCCTTAAAGGAATGAAAAATACACACGGGCCATCTGGTAGCCAACCTTTCACTGGGAACAGGTCCTAGTGCATTTCCACAAGGCTGAGGGTCTCACATAATCTTACTGAGATCAACACTTGGCTCGCTCAATTGGTCATTCTCTGGGCTGAAGTCCACTGGGCAGCCCAAACAGTTCACAAGTCTCTCCCCTCAACTACCTTAAAGGGGTTTTGCCACAATGTAATGTTGATATGGGATCCTCTAAAATGGGTATTTAATCACTTTTCTAAATATATGTGATTACAAAAATTGCAGCCTGAGAGAGCTACAGGCTGCCTTACCTGCCCTTAGTTACTTAAACGCTTACACTAGATACGACCAGACAGAGTGAAAAGAGCTGCTGGCCGGGCTTGCGCAGAGAACACTTCTTATCTGATGAAAGGGAGCTGAAGAAGCTTTCAAGGCACCGGGTAGAAATACGTTGTTTTTTGTATACAGAATCCACTAGTTGTAGTGTGATTATCTGAGTAGATCCCTGCTTTATCTGATGACAGAGAACATGAAGAAGCTTTCAAGCTGCTGTGGAGAAAGCTCTTGTCTTTTGTATACAGAATCCACAAGTTGTAGTTTGATTTTATGAGTGAACATTTCACACGATCCCTTATGCAGCTCTGTGCTCTGGCTGTGTCTCTCTCTCAGCTCAGCGTGGCTTGTTTACATTTGCTTCTTAGCAGATAAGGCACGTCCTGGCAAAACCCCTTTAATGACTGTCTCTTCACAATGATAATTGGCTTTAATATGCCATAATGCCTGGCACTTCTTCTTTCAGGGTACTGTCGCAACGTCAGAAGACCCATTAAGCAGCCTCCATTTAAGCAGTCCACTACTCACCTCGGTTTCCAGCCCACATATGGGTCCTATTGTGTTCAAGCTCAGGCCTACTCTCACCAGTAGTCAAAAAGAATGTCTCTAAGGCACCTCAGGTGGGTCCACCACCTACTCCCCATCAGACACTAAACACTGCTTTTAACTCCCCACTTTATGCAACCTCCTACCAATATTATAACGAGGTGTTTTACCGCCAATGCTCACACACTGACGCAGAGGCCTTCTCCTATAAGCTCATTTTGAATTGGTTGGCCTCTTTTAAAATTTTCTTCTACTGGGATTCATGCTGCAGCAGCTGATTATGTAGCGCATATCATTAATATCGCTAAGTTATATCAATGGTATGAAACCCATCTCATACTATTGATATTACTTAGGAAATAGTTTGTGTAAGAGATATTTAAAGCAGCCTTTCTGTTTTCTCAGACCCGTTATGTCTCTTATATTGTTGATGTACTCCTGTTCTAGTGTGTGGCATGTTAAATTACATTGCGTCCACAGATTCACGCTGAGGTACAGAATGAGGTAGATATTTTAATTTGGGGTAAAGCCCTGATATTGCAGATGATGGTCAACGGAAGATAAAATGAAAGCAAAATCAGGGAGATAGGATTAGGTGATGTATGGCTGGTGAGCTTCTGAAAGATTAGAGAACTTTCTTCACTGGGGTTGGCACTTTTTTCGTCCAAAATAATTCAAAAATCTTACAATTAAAATGATATACAGTACATAATTTAAGATTCAAGTAAAGTTAGAATTATGCTGAAAATGTTTAATCCAAAGTACTTTAAATCATAATAGTTTACAATCTAAATGGAATAAGAGAACAATAGGTACATGGTGCTAATTTTTCACCAGGGAACAGTGTTTTACATTGGCAGGAGGAATATAATTAGACTGCATGAACCCGTCACTCAATAAGTATCTGAGCCAACATACATATAAAGTGCTGAGTGATACGGGAAGAGCAGCTATCTGGGCACAGGCTGGAGTGGAGATGCTCCTGGCCAACCTTTGCTGCGGGTGAAGAGAAACCTAGCTATAAATGGTCCATTTAATTACATGCATTATGGACAAGTGGAGCTAGTATCATCCCAAATTTATGTATGAGTCTGCCCATAGAGTTAAGTCACAAACCATATGCTAAACTGGAGTCTTGAACTATAATGGTAGAATACATACCTCTGAGTTATTGTACAACATTAAACTAATGAGGATCAGGACAAATCAGTGACTCCATGAGAGTTATCCAGCATGTGATATTCTAGTGTTAGGGAAACTTGAATGATAAGATCCTAGAAAGTTTTTTTCGTTTTTTTTGTGCACTTGCTGCCCTTGGCATTGAACTCCCCGTGGAATGATATTTAGCATTGCAAGTTTAGGAGAAGACATCGGGTTATCACGGTGACTGAGCAATAGCCCTTATTTACTTTTCTTTCTAGGTTTCCAGATGCAATGACTGTAAACTCTATTGTAATAAATATTATATGAATGATCATTATCATGAAATATGACTGTTATGCTGTCAAAATGAAAAGTGAGGCAGAAACTTGTAAAATATATTGAGCTGCACATTTTTTTCTTATTGCTCAAACAGATCAACATAAACAGTGTAAAATCTCACAAATGGTGCGCTAAAGCTCATTAACTACAGTAAATGAAATATGCTGTATAATATTATGCGTAGGTATGGAAAATTATAAATAGTTTATGTCAGATAGATAGACAGATGGCTAGAAGGATATGAGATGATAGATACATAGGTAAAAAAATAAAAGTACATTGATAGATAAATAACATATGATACATAGATAAATGATAGATAGATAGATAGATAGATAGATAGATAGATAGATAGATAGATACATAACATATGATAGACAGATAAATGATTGATAGATAGGTGGATAGATAACGATAGATAGATAGATAGATAGATAGATAGATAGATAGATAGATAGATAGATAGATAAAATGTGATTGATAAATAATATCCAGTCAAATAGATGAAAAATAGACAGGAAGGTAGATACATAGATAACAAATCACATACAGATAGCTAGATTGATAAATGATAGACCTATAGATACATGAATTAGATAGATAGATAGATAGATAGATAGATAGATAGATATACAAATAGATAGATAAATAGACAGACAGACAGACAGACAGACAGACAGATAGATAGATAGATAGATAGATAGATAGATAGATAGATAGATAGATAAAATGTGATTGATAGATAATATCCAGTCAAATAGATGAAAAATAGACAGGAAGGTAGATACATAGATAACAAATCACATACAGATAGCTAGATTGATAAATGATAGACCTATAGATACATGAATTAGATAGATAGATAGATAGATAGATAGATAGTTAGATAGATAGATAGATATCTAGATATATATCTAGATAGATATCTAGATAGATACAAATGACAATAGATAGATAGATAGATAGATAGATAGATAGATAGATAGATAGATAGATAGATAGATAGTTGTGTTTCTCTACAGATATTTCATAACTGCGTTTCTGACTTTGTAATCTGTTGTAACTCATTCCCATAATGTTGCTTGTGAAGATAGTTTCTAATGGCCACTATTTCAGCTCTGCTACATATCTTCACGATCACTACTTCTAAGCATGTTCCTGTATATGATAATTATTGCTTCATGCTGGTGACAGATCAGAAGCTTTGTGATCCAGTAAAGAATCCTTCCTGACAGCTGGACATGCATATAGTTAGTGCGCCGAGTTGTGGTGGTCTTTGCGCCAGGAATATTGAGCATGACTTTGAGATACAAGCACTTTGTACTTTAGTAGCAGCTCATTAGCTAAACTCCCTATAAGTACAGACACCAGAGCTGAGGGGAAGTGGCTGCAATGATTATTCTGGGGATGATTCACGGTTTAATCCTATAGCAGTCACTTAGCTCCGCACTTATCTCTATAAAGTATATGTGCACATATATCCAGGAGGGTTCAGAAAGCTGAGCCGGATCTCCTTGGCAGCTATGAAGGCAATGCCATGCAGATCGGGGCACATGAGTGTGTGTGACAGATAAGAGCCCTGCTTGTAGATGCGAGAAGTGCACGATGAGGATGAGTGGAGTTTAAAGGCTCGAAGCCCCGCGCAGAAGACGGGACATTCTGAAGAAGCCCCCTTCATACGGTCGCAACATTGTAACAGTCACAGCAAGATTAGAGAATGAGGAAAAGTACTTGCCCAAGTTGGTACAAACAGGCTGACCGGGCGCTCTAGGTGGGGTGGCAGCTGCTTCCCCGCAGCATTCATTTCCCATGCAGATGAATTCCTGGATGAAGTGATCAGTCATTTATTCCATAAAGCAAGCAGCCGGGAGAGGACGGAGAGATCGGGATGGAGGCACCTTTATTGGAAGCTAATCCATCACAGGACGGGAGTGGACGGAGCAGCAGCCGGCAGCAGATCAGCAGCAGGGACTCTACAGCGCTCTCACATCCAGAGAGTTCCCACTGCTCGCCCCCTCCCTCCCTGCTCAGCCTCTCTGCTGCTGTCATTCAGGACCTGTTTCTCCACCTGCTGGCTTCTCTGCACTTTATCCCCCTCTCACTCACTTACCCCGGTGTGATTAGACAGCTCCAGTGCTCATTTCCCTAAATACCTTGCAGTAGAGCTGTCATCTGGGAGCCTGCAAAGGGTTAAAGACGACTGAATGCATTTCAGTGCCCCAGAAATACTACTGTTCATGGAGGCTGAAGGCTTCAGTGGAAGAGAGCAGAGTTTTATGGTAGGAATAGTTTGCAATGTGAAATGATGGAAGTATATGATCGTCTCATGAATTGTGGGAAAAAAAATCCAGGCACTGGGTTATTATTGGTGCTGTCAGCGCTGTTATCCACCCTGACTGTAACCGACAGGAAGCTGCAAATGGGAATTGTGCTAGACATAGTTGTCATCTTAACACTTTTACAAGTATTTGATTTCATTGTGCAGACATCTGGATGCTAGACAGAGGCTTAACCTGAAGCTCCGGGGCCCTAGTGCAAAAAGGGAAATGGGCTGCCCAGCTACCATGTGCCACTTGGTGTCTCCTTATGTAGCGGGACGGCTTTTTGGCCCCCTCACGGCATGTCCCCACTGCACGGGTTTTCGGCCGGTTTTTCTGCCGGTTTGCGGTTTTTCAGACCGCCTGAAAAACCAGCCGAAAATGAGCACAATGGTGCTCTATGGAAAACCCGTACAGCAGTCCCCACTGCAAGGGTTTTCCGCCCGGCGATTTTGTCGCCGGCGGACCGGCGACAAAACATTGATCATGCACAATCTTCCGTCCGGTTTCCGGACGGAACATGTGCTGCTCAATGGGAGGGCTCTTCTCCGCTCATCATGGAGAAAAGCCGTCCCCCCCGCGGCCGTGGGGACGGCCGCAAAACCGGACAAATACCGGCCGGCAAACCGGCCGGTATTTGTCCACTGCCGTGTAAACGGCCCCTCAGGCTGCAGGGTCCAGTGGCGACTGCTACCTCTGCGCCCCCTATAGCTACACCCCTGATTCTAAACACTGTGCTACATTTCTTACTGTGGATGTGGATTCTAGGAGCAGTGTTGTACTTCACATTTTTAAGTTAAATTCTTCCCAAATCCACTTCATTTTGGGTCAGCCTGAATCCGGTTTTAATCTAAGGGCTTGTCCCCACGGTTAGATTTTTCAGCCGGTTTACAGACGGTTTTCTGTTTTGAAAGTCATCTGTAAACCGGCTGTCAAACTTTAACACGGACCTTAATGGAAAGTCCCTGTTTTTTAGACTGCCGGCGGTCCGAAAAACTTAGGACATGTTCATTCTTCCGGCCGGTTTTCGCAGAACATGAGCATGTCAGTGGGAGGGGGGGGGGGGGGCTTGAATCCGCAAACTGCAGAGAAAAGCTGTCCCCCTGCGTACCAGAAACAGAGCAAATACCGGTCGCAATTTCCAAACTAGTAAACGGCCCCTAACTGTAACCCTAACCTTTAGTTATAGTGGGGGGTTTCAGGCCTTTACAAGTTAAAGGAGTTTTCTCACTACGATGATTATAGTTGAAAATGAGGGGACCAAAAATGTAAGCAAGTCCGTCCTTGGTTACCATAAGCAAAGTGCTATGGTTTAAGAGAACGGGCTGCTTGTTTAGTGCTTGGGAACAAAGTGAGAGCTCCGGTCGTGTTATGCCCAGGTCCTGCCCATGGTCATGATCGGGAACGCACGTACGAGGGAGATGCAGGCAAGAGGTTGGGAACGGGAGTGCGCAGGGAGATGTGTGCACGAACGAGAGAGAGAGAGAGAGGTGGTAGGTGCAACGTATGCGTGCGGGGTGAGATTTTTCACTGATAGCAAGCAGTGGCAGGTGCGACGTATGGGTGCGGGGTGAGATTTTTCACTGACAGCAATCAGTGGTTGGTGTAATGTATGCATGCGGGGTGAGATTTTTCACTGATAGTTTTGTTCTGCAGATTTGTAGAGGTCAGAGGTCTAATAATCTGCAGGATATATCACTGTGTGTGAGAGACAGAGAAAAATCACCCATCTTTCTTTAGAGTCCTGAATGTCAAATGCCCATTCTAATTACAAAGTATATAGAGAGAGCAAGAAATGTAGATATACACTATGGAGTTACACTTAGCTTTTCACTTCAAACGACAGCTAAGAACCATTCCCATCCCCCCTCTCACACAGAATGAATTCTCACGTGCACACTTTGGGGCGTGTCTGCAGAGAAAGAAAATACGCCCTGCTTGGAGGAGAAACATGCCCCTCCATTTCACAAGCTCTGCTTAGCAACCAGTATAAACAGCTGCTAAATGGTGAAACGAGAATACCCCTTTAACTTACATATTCATGGCACTGATGCTCCAACGTCACTCCCGATCCAATGAAACTCTCAAGTACTAGGCAAAGGGGTACCTGACTGTGAGAAGGGGGACCTTGATCGCTTTTAGTAATTATTGTATATAGGTAATTGGATGGATTCAGGCTGGGGTGGTTCCCCTTTTAGAGTAAGAGGAGTGTCTGTGTGAGGGTTGTCTTACAATTAGGAGCGTGGAGTTTTTGAAGATATGTCATTTCCTGTTTCAATGTCTCGTCCTCTTTCTCTCAACAGAAAAAATGGAAGAATCTTCCCACCGAAGACCTTGTTTTTATTGTATTATTGTTAAAAATATCTGAATAAATATTGAAAATATTTAATTTTTGTACCTGTCTGTAAAATTTCTGTATAATACATGTTTTACCTTACAAAATCATGGAAACCTATTGTTTTATTTTGATGTTACTCATAAGGGGCCGTTCACATGTCTTATTCTGTGACTGATTCCCCGTACTGCGCCCCATTTTTTTCGCTGCAGTAGGGCGAAATCCGTCTCATCATTAGGGTAATCCACATTCTCATAGAGAACTGGGGATCCTCTCTTTCCCCCCTCGCAAATAACCGAGGGGGGGAAAGGCATCACATTAAAACGGCGTGTCCCCCGTGAATAATGTGTTCTAGGCGAAATTGGGGGCGAAACCCGTCCCGAAATTAGTCGTTTTAAGCCGTGTGAACTAGCCCTAAAGAATATAAATATATTGTTATGTAAATATTAAAAAAGAAAAAGATTTTGTAAGATCTTCACGGCTATAGTGTTGCAGTTGTGGAGTCAGGTGGAAGTTGCAGGCAAGATATAATGGACCAGTTTTTAAGGGGTTGTCTCATTACAACAATTTGAAATGAAAACTCGTTTACTTTTTGCTGCAAAAAGCATAAATAAATTTTGTTTGTGAGGGGCCATTTCTGATCGTGCCTTTTGATGGTATTGGAAACTGTACTGACTGCCACATTGGCTTTCTTGCCATTCTTTTTTCTGAATTGGGGGTTCCCCCGGCAAGGACAAAATACTGGTTGGATTTTCCGTCCTGTATTTTGTCTTTATTTGGCATGTAGGGGGACGGTTCTGTCTGCGGTTTGCAAATTAATCACCTTCTCACACCCCCATGTTCAGTCGCCCGAAAAAAGGCAGAAGAAGAACATGTTCAAAATTTTTTTGGGAACGCCAGTGGTAGAAAAACTTCCCGGGGGAGAATCCACGTTGACTGCAGACGAATTTTTTTTTTAAAACAAAAAAAAAGGTTCAGTCGGTTTACAAACAGTTATCAAATCCAAAAACAGTTTGTAAAACTGACTGAAAACCTTGCCGTGGGACAAGCCCTAACACAGACCTACATTTTAAACTAAAGTTGTTTTCTTCTTTTGTAAAGCTTTTTTCCCCCATTTTAAAAGCAATGTCTTTGTCCGAGAATCAAAATGGCCAAACCGGCCTAGAAGGGGTTTTTTTTAAGCATCGTCCAAAATCATGGGCTAAAGAATTTCCCAAAATGGGGAAACCCCCATAAAAGATTTGCATCCCAAATTTCCCAAACCCTAATTTGTTTTTTTGTATTGAAGGCAAAATGACCTTTATGCCCTTTCCAAAGAAAAAAACCTTTTGATTTAAAAACAAAATTTTGACTAGTGTTTTCCTTTGAGGATTAAAAAAATATTAATTTTTTTTTTATAAACCCCTTTAAACCCTTTTAATTTTATTTAATGTAAATTTTCTTTTCTATCTATTTATTTTTCTTTTTCTCTCTCTTTTTTATATAAAATATTAAAAATACTAAAATTAATAAAATGTATAGAGAAGAGAGAGAAGGAATAGATTTGTAAAGATAAAATTGATATAGAAAAGGTAAATAGACAAACAGAATGTTTAAATCAAAAAAAATCAATAAATTGGGGGGGTTTCTCCCTGATTGGTGTTAAAATTTTTGTGGATGTTCTTTTGATTCCAGGGCCCCTATTATGCACCTGGACATTTACCTTTCTTTTTGTTAGAATGTACTGGTAATTTTCGGGGTTTTGATCGTGTGTATTTATGTCATGTTTTATTTTTGACCCCCAATACAAAAAGACATAAGATAGAAATTTTGGGGGAATTGGGTTTTTTCTATGCACTTTATAGATTTTATATGCACATGAATTTTGCACACAATTATGTATATTGTATTTGTTAATAAAGGACCCGTTACTGAAGTGCTGCCTGGATTTACTATTCTATCCGCTTACAGGGGGCACAGAGGTTGTTGATCATAGTGTTTCCCATTTTTAAAAAAAGGGTTGTATAGAATTAGTAAAATACTCCCAAAAAGTTAAGGATATTTGGCTTTTGATTGAAATTTCAGGATAAAAGGGAAAAAATTTATTAATGTTTTTAAAAAAGAACTACTGTAAAAGGATATCTCTCTTAATGTTTTGGAAAGCACACATCCAACTTTTTCATTGGGCTCAAGACTTTTTTCACAACTTTTTGTCTGTAAAAAGGACCCAATGGCCCAAAAATTTAAAGTGTTTGAAAATTTTGAATCGTTCCCAAAAAATTTAGGGAAAAAATTTGAATTTTGGGAAATTTTAAAAAGTTTTTCCCCATCGTGTTCACATTTTTTACAAAATGAACAAAAACAACACCTTTTCAATTGATCGTACCCTGCCATTACGAGGCTTCAAGCAGGGTGTCTAAAACCCGATGTGGCCACGAGTTAGAGTGTCCCAGAAATGTTTTCAGCGATTGTTAAAATAAAACCCGGAAAGTCATAGAAAGGCAAAGAAATGAATTTTACTTTTGGGTACATCAACGCTGATGCCCGTTTCATTGTAAACAATGCCCTGAAAAACTGGATGATGAATGCCTCACAAACCCAGGCACATATAAGTGAAGTGAGAGGCAACCCAAAAGGCAAGTCAAACCCTTTTTTAACCCGTTAATCAGTGTTTTTTTCTGTACTTAACCCCTGGGAAGGGTTTCTTGAAGGTATCCGAAACCCGGCGGAAAGCATAATTTCTCCCTTTAAGTTCCCCAAAATCCTTTTTGGTCGAGTGGGAAATTTTCTTATTGAACAGCATGATACCCCTGGCCCTCAACCCCGCATAGGGCTCCTTGGAACCCCCAAATGGGTTTTTGTGCGCCTAGTGGGGTGGTTTAGGGACCCCCTTTCTTGTCAAACTAGCAAAGCGATCATTTCGAAAGTAAATTGTTATAAAATTTTTAAAAGGTGACACTTTGGGTTCTTCTCCTTCTGTTTAAAAGTGCCTGGAGTTGTTTTGGATTGATCAACTGGGGTTTTGCAGGGCCCTTGTTTACAATGAATTGGGGCATCATCTGTGATGGGCCCAAAAGGAATTCCCCCTTCTTTTCCCTTTTTTTTGACTCTTCTCTCCTGCTTTACATAAAGAACCCACTGATATGAATTGGCATTCTGTAATACTTATTTTGTCCTGTGTTGGCGCTGTTAGGCCTCATTCACACGGCTTATTTGTCCGCGGATTGGCGCCGCACACTCCGCGCCGGATTTGCGCTGCAGTACGGCGCCAATCCGTGGGAAGTAATTAATGGTAATCCACTGTTCTTAAGAACAGGGGGATTCTGTCGCCCCTTTCCCCCTCGGCGAATCCGCCGCGGGGTGAGAAAGTGACATGCACATTTTTTACGGCCCGAAACGCGCCGTAGATAATGACAGTATTGGGCCGGGAGGGGCGCCCCCGCCGCACTCCGGCCCGCCCCCGTCCCGTCCCTTATTCACAAACCCGGGTTTGGGGAGCGCAATCCGGCTCACAAATCCGCCGTGAATAAGCCGTGTGAACACGGCCTTAGGAAAATAAACACTTACTGCCAGATTACAGCTGTTTGCTGGGAATCTCAGAGGAAGGACACTTTGTAATCAGTTTATTGTCACGGAACCATTGTAACAAGTAGGAATTGTCCAAAGCAAAGCACTTTAATCCCTTAAGGACCCACCCATTCTCAGATTTTTGTTCTGCCCTCCCCCCTTGCAAGAGCAATAGCTTTTTATTTTTCCACTTGCATAGACATAACAGGACTTGATTTTTGTGGGACAAAATGTACTTTTCAATGGTGCCATTGATCCTGACCATGAAAAAAATGCAATTGCACCAGTTTTGTGAGGATTTTGTTTTCATATAGTTCTCTCTTTGGTATAAATGACAGGCTATCTGTATTCATCATGTCATTATGATTTTGGCAATACCAAACATGTTGTTTTTAATTAGGTTTTACTGCTTAAAAGAAAAATTACATTGCATTGCCATTTTCTAAGCCGTGTGATGGTTTGTTTTGGCAAGGTCTAGCTCTTTTGCTACTAATTTAGAGTACATGTAACTATTTGATCCTTTTGTATTCTTTTTTTCTGAGAGGTGAGATGAATGAAAAACACAATTTTATCTTTTTTTTTTTTTTCTTCA
>JAODAL010020735.1:0-68698 GCA_025379985.1 Phyllomedusa bahiana
AACTATAGGTGGGATCAATCTTCACTTTTATTTACAAAAACCTAAAACGCCCAAAAAACGCGCCAAAAACCTGGACAAAAATCACTCACTCATTTTCTGTGCAGTTTACATTGACTCCAATGTTAATTTTCCATCTGGAAACCGGGCAGAAGGATGAACATGTTCTAAGTTTTTCGGACGGCCGGCGGTGTGAAAAACTGCCCGGCGGAAAATCCGTTGAGTGGGGACTGCTCAACGGTTTTTTTCTATTGAAGTCTATGGGGGAGCATTGCTTGCAGGTTTTCAGATGGTTTCTAAAACCGCAAACCGTCTGAAAAACTTACCTTAAACCCTTCCCGTGGTGACATGCCCTTACCATGGTGATGGCATGACTTTTTTTTACATGTGCCAAAAAATAGGCACTAGGTATGATAAGGACAACATATGTCAGTGCTCTGACTAAGGGTTAGATAAACCTGAAATGAATAAGCAGCTTTGTGCATGTTTTGATCATAGTTTTTAAAACATCTTAATAAATATTGGATATTTTAATATACAGAACTCTTTTTTGTGCCTGAACATATGTCAATGTTAGGGGCAGCTTGGTTAGCACTCCTTTACCTATCATTTATCTATCACTCCTTTATCCTGAGTTTTTTTGCAAAAGGATAAAATATCAACAGCTGATAGATTTAACAGTCTGTTTTCTGAAATAATATAGCTACACCTTTTTGTATATTTAGTTCAGCAGTGACTTAGGTGCTAGACATTAGTGACATGTAAAGAATGGCCAAGGCACAGAGCAGTTCAGTTTATACGATGAATATACAGTATATTCCTAAGAGCCAGAAGCAGAAGCCAGACCAACTATACTGCTACAAGCTTAAGCACAAATTATAACACATATGTAAGAACTGTATATTTATTCTATATTTTTGTGATCATTCCCCTTTGACAGAATGCGTCATCACGGCAAGACTTTTATTGATTTATTATGTTACAAAATGAACATGACTATTTACTTTGGTGATGTCATGACGGGAAGATACATTTCAGAGCTATTTCACAGGGAAGAGTGAATTACAGCAATAACAATGTAAAATTACTGTAAACAAAACAGATAAAAGTCAACACCCAGATTTCCGGACCAAAAAAAAGAAAAAAAAAAAAAAGATAATTATAGGACAATAGACTGATTTAGAGGAACTGTATACTTTTCTGAGATTTATATGTAAGTACTATATTGGGGCTGTTTATGGACATATGGAAAATAAGAGGCGAAATGAGGTTTTAAAAATTTAGCTCATGCTCACCTCTATGGATGTACAATGATTTATAGCAGTTTAGGATTTATAGCAGTATAGCAATTTGAACATAAAGGAAAGTCATCTATAGATGGTCTTACTTATTCTGTATACAGCTAAATTAATGTTTTATACATTTCTCATTAACAATTTTTGAATTTTTTAATACTATGCAGGGTATTAGATATAGCAGATCAGTTAACACAGTTTAAATTTTTTACACAATCCACTATTAAGGTAAAAATACACAACGTAGTTGCAAGGTGACTGCAATGTGGTCAAGAGCCACATGAAGAAATTCTTAACCCGTGTCTTTTATTTGCTTGATTAGTGGCCACACAATTTTGAAGGTCAATATTAGTAAAACCACTTGGCCATTAACAATATTAACAATAGCAGTTATCTGATTACATTAAAGGGGTTATCTCACCACATTGATTAGCATTAATCAAAGGTAAATAAAGGCTATTACCACTTACTTTGCTGTTCTGATTCTGATTCCTTTCAGACCTAGAGCAGTTCCTATCTCCTGCTTGTATATGCAAGCTTCCCTAGCTTATCTAGGTTACCACCTCTCTCTCTTCTAGCAGTCCTAGCTTGGTTAAATCACTCCCTGCTGTGTCTTTTCGGCAGCACAGGAGCATATTTATATTTCTTACTGACAAACTTTATCCCGTTAGAGCTCAGTAGCATTTCGCCCTACTGTTTAAACTTTTCTATTAATAATGTCCCTCTAACAGGCTCAGCTAGGAATAACAGGGATAATGCCAATCAGTTCTGTAGAACCATCCACAGTGTAACCAGGAAGTGGGAGCCTGAAATTGGCTGTGAAGAGCAGGCTCTTTGAAACATCATGGTGAGAATGTCGCTTTAATGATAACATTTATAACGGCCCCAATACTTTTGTCAGTGTTGACCTGAAATTGTGCAGCCACAAATCAATCAAATAAAGAACATAGGTGCAAAATGTGGTTCCTAGCTGCATCATGGCTCCACTGCAGTCTTCCACCCTTTAAAAAGCCACAAAAGAAAATGATTTTAAACGACCATCCCTTTGCTATATATAGAGTTCATGAGTTCTTTTCTAGCTAAGCCCTATTAAGTCACGTGCATATCTGTGCTAGTATTTTTGGTTTTCTGTTTCATGATAGGAACAAAAAACTAAAAGTAACATGATGCCTGATCCATTACTTGGTGAACAACCATGGTGCCTTATGGAACCTATGGACTAAAAAAGAGTTCATGAAGTTTTCATCATAGTATTCCTAGACAAAATAGCCCAGCATTTTTTTCTTTCTTTTTAAAGAAATTTGTGATGAATTATCCAATGCAGATGTAAACACAACCTTAGACTATGATCACACACAGCAGATTTGTTGCAGGAATTCTGAAACTGTCCTATTTATCTGAATTGGGTTTTTCAGAAATCTATGCACATGCTGCAGATACTGATTTCAATTTGAATAAATGTCTGTAACAAATCATCTACAGTTGGGAAAAAAGTATTTAGCCAGCCACCAATTGTGCAAGTTCTCCCACTCTAAAAGATGAGAGAGGCCTGTTATTGACATCATAGATAGACCTCAACTATGAGAGACAAAATGAGAAAACAAATCCTGAAAATCACATTGTCTGATTTGGAAAGAATTTATTTGTAAATTATGGTGAAAAATAAGTATTTGGTCATCTACAAACAAACAAGATTTCTGTCTCTCACAGACCTGTAACTTCTTCTTTAAGAGGTGCCTCTGTCCTCCACTCATTACCTGGAGTAATGGTACCTGTTTGAACTTGTTATCAGTATAAAAGACACCTGTCCACAACCTCAAACAGTCACACTCCAAACTCCATTATGGTGAAGACCAAAGAGCTGTCGAAGGACACCAGAAACAAACTTGTAGCCCTGCACCAGGCTGGGAAGACTGACTCTGCAATAAGCAAGCAGTTTGGTGTGAAGAAATCAATTGTGGGAGCAATAATTAGAAAATGGAAGACATACAAGACCACTGATAATCTCTCTCCATCTGGGGCTCCACGCAAGATCTCACCACATGGGGTCAAAATGATCACAAGAACGGTGAGCAACAATCCCAGAACCACACTGGGGGGACCTAGTAAATGACCTGAAGAGACCTGGGACCATCGTAACAAAGGCTACCATCAGTAACACACTACGCCGCCAGGGACTCGGATCCTGCAGTGCCAGACATATTCCCCTGCTTAAGCCAGTACATGTCAGGGCCCGTCTGAAGTATGTTAGTGAGCATTTGGATGATCCAGAAGAGTATTGTTAGAATGTCCTATGGTCAGATGAAACCAAAGTACAATTGGTAGAAACACAACTTGTCGTGTTTGGAGGAGAGAGAATGCGGAGTTGCATCCAATGAACACCATACCTACTGTGAAAAATGAGGGTGGCAACATCAAGCTTTGGGGCTGTTTCCCTGCAAAGGGACCAGGACGACTGATCCATGTACACGAAAGAAATCATGAGATTTTGAGTGCAAACCTCCTTCCATCAGCAAGGGCATTGAAGATGAAACGTGGCTGGGTCTTTCAGCTTGACAATGATCCCAAGCACACCACCAGGGCAAGAAAGGAGTGGCTTCATAAGAAGCATTTCAAGGTCCTGGAGTGGCCTAGCCAGTTTCCAGATCTCAACCCCACAGAAAATCTTTGGAGGGAGTTGAAAGTCCGTGTTGTCCAGCGACAGCCCCAAAACATCACTGCTCTAGAGGAGATTTGCATGAAGGAATAGGCCAACATACCAGCAAGAGTGTGTGCCAACCTTGTGAAGACTTACAGAAAATGTTTGACCTCTGTCATTGCCAACAAAGGATATATAACAAAGTATTGAGGTGAACTTTTGTTATTGACCAAATACATAATTTGCAAATAAATTCTTTCCAAATCAAACCATTTGATTTTGGGGATTTGTTTTCTCATTTTGGGCCACATGTATGAACGTGTTAAGGTCTAAAACTCAAGTTTTTCCCCCAGTAACCTATGAGCAAAAGAGTGAGTTTTAGACCTAGACAGGTTCATACATGTGGCCCAAAATGTGGTCATACATGTTGTCTCTGATAGTTGAGGTCTACCTATGATATGGATTACAGGCCACTCTCATCTTTTTAAGTGGGAGAACTTGCACAATTGGTGGCTCACTAAATACTTTTTTCCACCCCACTGCATATGTGACCGGTGACATTTATAGTCTTATAACCTCATCCTCAAGAATTCTCTGGTCTCTTGTACAGCCAGACTGACCCTAGAAATAAGAATTGTGACTCTTAATAAATACAAACACCACAGATTTTCTGTGCGTACTTATGGTAAATGGTATTAACTATGTTGAAATTGGGACTGAATGCTACTTGGTTTCCCTAGCACACATTTAATGCAAGCTGTATACTACATGCAGCATGGAGACAACATAGCAATAACATAGAAATACATACATAATAATAGTAAACACAATTAGAGAACATAATTAATGTCACCAATGCTGGGTGTAGTATTTGCTTGGTCCAATGCTTTGTTAAAGACTCCTAGATAAGTAATTCATTAAAAAAATACATTGATAAGAGAGCAGAAAATATTAATGGAAGTGACAAGCTTTGGTGCTTGGTAAACATGTCATATCCTTTCATTTTCTGTTCAGGATGAATTACTGTGGCTCACCTTCTTGAGAGCAGAGTCTAAGTTCTATCAATCATTTACGGTTCTCTCCTTCATAAAACACCATTTTTTGTTTCTTCCTTTCCTGGAATTCTAAGCACATCAAGCATAGCTGCTGTTCACAGCAGTCATAGAGGTAATTGCATTTGAGTAATTGCCAAACCTCAGGTAATCATGATTGCACAATTACTTTTTTACTTTGATCATTCAGTGAGATAGATGCTTTAATTTTTTGGAAAAGTTTGGGTGATTTACGACAAATGTTCATTAATGGTGCTAGCGTTAGCAGTCCATTGCTTATGGCACAACATTTTCTTAAAAAGCTCCAACTTCGCTCCACATAACATAAATGTGGTTTAAAACTAGATCATATTAAAATGCTACATCAATGAAAAGAACTTTATATGGGATGAGCTTAGATAATGACAATAGGTATCCTGCTTTTATAAATCCTGTTTTTGTATCATTGGTTAGCTCCCAAAAAATAGAAGGCTTTATATAAACTACAAAGTGACATCAGAAAATGAGCAATGGTTTAAATAAAAGTTTTATTTTTAGTATTAAGTTTTTAAAGATTTTTTAAAGATTATTTTGTGATTTTATTTTTTATTTTCAATGCTATTATCTATATTTTAGCACACCCTGAAATGTTGCAGTTTTCACACAGACCACTGAGCATCATAATAGGCTGACACTTCTTGTTCTGTAGAGATCACTTCTCAACAGATAACTTCTCTCCTATAAACAGGATCATTGACAATAGTTGATAGTCACAGCTCACTGCTCCCCTTTTCTGCACAACGACCTGTGTACAGGTCACAGAGCATGTCTAGAATATCATCCCATAGAAGTCAATGAGTCATCCCATGTGCACAGGATCCTACAACCACACTGTAAAGCAAATCTCTTAAAGCCTTTGACAGTACAATTGGTTGCTTCCATAATCATCTACAGAAAATAAAATCAACGAGAGACTAGAAACAGAGTAGGATACAAAAGTTTCATTATGTGATTTTATTTGGTAAAAAAAAATATAGGTAATATATTCCCTTTATACAAACATGCTTGGGTTTCAATACCAGAAGAGGCTCATCCACACGACAAGTATTTCCACACAGACTCCGGCTTTAAATACTCATCTAAAACTGAAAGTAAAACCATCTCCATTGACCTCAATAGAAAAAACACGTAGTTCATACAACACGTATTTTCTCGGTCGGTTTTTTAGAATAAAAAAAACTTTGAACACTTTAATTCTTCTGTCAGATTCCACTTCAAAAAAGGCATCTAAAACATTTGTATGTCAGATCCATGTCCAAAACCTTATATAGATGAATGGGACTCGTTTTTTGAAGTGGAATCCGATGGATAAAAAACTATCTAAAATCCACTTGAAATAGTCGTTGAAAACTGTATTGACTGACGCAGTTTTCAATAGTAGAATCTGACAAGTAAATTTTAATTGTCATGTGCATATAACCAAATAATACATCGAACAAGTATGGGGGTATGTTTGGAAAGTAGAACACTTTTTTTTGTGATTTCTGACCACAACTTTGAAAACCAAATATAGCAGCAATAAACAGTCCTGTGCTCTACATACAGTACATTCAACTCCCAACAAAGAGAAAAAAATTAGAAAATAAGAAATACGGGTCTAGAGCTGGCCAGTCACATAGATTAATGTTGGGCAAACACGCCAATTTCAGCAGAATACAAACCCTCAGGCCTCCCTCATCATATTAATGCTGACCCTCACCTTACTGATTAAGCAGAGCGTTCCTGAATCCTCTTCCCAATATATTAAATAACTGTGCAGCAATATAGATGCAGCTACAGAGTACTATTCCCATCCTGCAATGATCTCTATATTCAGTACAGTGAGCAAATGGAAATTTGTAGCCAGGGCAATGTTGGTTCCTGTAGAGGTGAGTAACCACTGGACCTCTGGTATGCAGCCTTAAAGAGAACCTGTCACATAGTTTATGCCTCCCTCGCTAAGGACAGCACAAGCTAACGGCAGACATGCTGTTTCCAGTGCTGTATCCCTTATTCTGTAAGATGCTGTAGTTCTAGAGTCCAGTTTTTCTTGAAAAGAGTCCATTTTTTCATACCGCACCCACCTGATGCTAGCCCCGCCCATCTCACAACTGATTAACCTATTACTTTAAATAGGTAGAAACATGAGAATAACTGCTGGGTGGGCGGGGCTAGCCTTTTGTGGGCAAACTAACACCTGCTCATGAATAAGATTTGAGTATTAAATACTCTAAAACTACAGCATCTAACAGAATAATGGACACAGTGCTGGAAACAGCATGTCTGTCACTAGCTTGTGCTGCCCTCAGCAAGGGTGCCATAACCTATGTGACAGGTTCCCTTTTAGGCCCCGTTCACATGACGGTTTTGGCCGGGGTCTCGCCGCGGCCAAAACCTCGTCGGACCACGCCGAAAACTCGTGTCTCCCGCTGCGGGTTTGCGGCGCGGGCGGTGGGCGTGGTCTCGGCACGGGAGGGGCGTGGTTTGGGGCGGCTTGCGCCGAGGGTTTGCCGCCATGCAAATTAATAGCAGGGGGCAAACCGCGGCGCGAGCCGCGTCCCAGCCGCGCACCACCCGCGGCGACACCCGCGGCAGCACCGCGCGGCCGCCGCGCAGAGAACTCCCTGTCAGGAATTGACAGGAGAGTTCTTCACACGCGCGGGTTTGGCCGCGGCTCCGGGGCCGCGGCCAAACCCGCGGAGTGTGAATATTAACGCGGTTTCCCATAGGAAACCATGTTAATAAACTGGACGCGATTTGGCCGCGGTTATTGCCGGGGAAACCGTGTCGGAACCCGCGGCCATAACCGCGGCCAAATCTGTCGTGTGAACGGGGCCTAACTCTTCTATCCTGAACAGAATTCCCACCATCCTTTGATTGCCCCAGACAACCAATTGGCTTTACAGTAACCATTCTACTGCTCTAGACCATTGTTGATGCTAGAAAAACCCCTCTTAGGCTGAGTGCACACTGCGTGTGACCATACATCAAAACAGATACGTTATAACGTATACATTAAACGTTTGCCAAATGTGCAATATTTGGAGTAAACATTTGACATTATTTTTTTACTAGCTTTTTTATTGGCTGTCACCTGTTTTTCCCTGCTATTTGATTGGGTAGCTTTGTTTTATATATTTCTGATGGATACAAACATATACGTTTGCAACATGGGCACAAACACTAGGATCTGTTTTCCATTAACATACATTGTAAAAAAAGTATACTGTAATGTATACTTTTTTTTAAACTTGAAAAACCTCAGCGCCTTGCATCTTCCATCTGTTAAAATAAACGCATATTTTATGGAAAGTATAAAAACGGACACTATGTCAACGCATGTTGCACATCCGCCCACCTATACGAGTCAATGAACACATTAACGCATCCGTTTTTACCTATGTCAGAATGGATCTGTCATGTGTCCAAAAAAGACGCAGTGTGCACTCAGCTTTACTTCTCTAGACCATCATTAACAATTACATTACATTTACTGCCCCGCAAGGGATTCTGACATAAACCCTTTCACTACCTTAGACCACAAAGGATTCTAACATTAATCCCTCACTGTCCTAGACCAGCAAGTACAGCAAAATTACATTACCCCAACACTGCCCTAGACCACCAGGGATCCTTACATTAACCATCTCCTTTATCTACGCAAACAGGGATTCTGACATTAATATTCCCAATGGCTTAAACAACCAGGGATTTAGACAATAGCCCCTTCAGTGCTCTAAGCCAGCAGGGATATTAACATGAACTATTTCTCCAGATTCAATGTGGCCCTGTACATTTGGCTGTTCTTTATAGCTAATTTGTAGGGTTCTAAACAATAGTATATATTAGTTGTGAGACTGTATTGCCCAACTTTATGGGAATAGTGCCCCTATCCCTATTCGCCCTGTTCACCAGCTACAAACTTTTAGACAGAACATTACCAGTGACGCAGCTGAAAGATATGGGCAGGCCGTAGCTGGTGGCCATGAAGAGTGGTTGCCAAGGAGGAAGGCCTAGTTCACACGGCTTATTGCCGGCGTAATTTCGGGGACGGATTTCACCCCGCAATTACGCCGGCAACCGTGTAGCGGGGCGGGGGCGGGGGGCAGGGCGGGGACCGGCAGCGCTCGCCGGCCCCAGACTGTCATTATCTACGGGCGCGTACACGCCGTAAATAATTGAATGTCACTTTCTCCCCCCGTCGTGGATTTGCCGAGCAGGGAGGAGAGACGGAATCCATAGTTCTCTATGAGAATTGTGGATTACCGTAGTTACTGGGACGGATTGGAGCCGTACTGCAGCGCAAATACGGCGCGCAGTACAGCTCCAATCCAACCCAGAATAAGCCGTGTGAACAAGGCCGAAGAGTAGCCCAAGCTGAACTGTGGCTGATTCACAAATAGCCTTGCAGACATAGTTGATATTATGATCCGTATAACAACTAAGATTACTTAAAATGAAAGAGGGGCCCAACAGACCCCAATGCTTGTCTCCGAAGTTCCTATTGCTGTAACAGTGGTCTTCCAAATTCTAGTACAGGTTCTATATCTTAATCTTTACATGCAGGCCTGGGTTCATTATATTATCTCTTGTAAACACTGCTCATACAGCTGATGTCTTACCCAGCTAAGAGCTTAATTTACCATGAGGATGAGCCTATTATATCCATACCAATCTTCCTCTATAGACAACTGGGGATGGCCAAGATTCTGTAGCCTCCGTTAACCACAAATTAGCCAACAAAAGCGCTTGTATATTTAGCCTGGGAAATGAAAAGCTCATTAATAAAAATCACATTCACTTGCAGAATGGATTGTGCTTCAAAAACAAAAGCTGGATTAAGAAGAATCGCTTTCAACCAACAATGCAAGATTAGTACTAATACATTTAAATACTTGCTGGCCTCATCTAAAGATGAGTTTTCTCTATAGAATCTTAAGCAAAAGAGGATAATTACTGTGTGTTTTTTAGACTTGTAAAATTTACTATGAGTATTTGGGGCTATTATGAGATGTATTTGCAGAATATAGATGAAGACTTATAGCAACCTCAGATAATGTGAATATTTATCAAAAACATTCAATTCCAGATGGAAGCTGCATTTTAAGGCCTATACCCAGTGTTGTTCTACTAAAGTGAACTGAAGTCAGCGTAGGGTTTCTAGGTTAGCACTGTTACTAACACTATTCAATATGTGGAAAATTGGGAGGATTACTAATACAAATAAAATATTAGTAATGGTTAAATGTTCAGTGCAGAGGAAGACACTGACAGTAGAAAGGAATGTTCCCACGCAAGAACATATGTGTTATCCCATGCATTGTCATAGACACCCTCCTCTATCTCGTGAACAATCAATCAGTTGTTGTTAGTCACAAAATTCATTAGCACAGGCATTTACAAGTAATTTAACAGACAGCAGGAAACCACTTTAAGGTCACTGGCCCCTTATCTACTGGTCCCCAGTGTAGCTATATAGGTTGACCCAATGGTATGGACTAGTATTGATCAGTGGCAATTACTTACATTTTAATTCAATAACATGGTGTTAGTATCTGAATAATTTCCTCTAGCAATGGTAACTTTTCTAAAATAAATAAATTACAATTTGAGAGAAATTACATTTTTTTAATATTGTCCTAAATCAACAGACAACATAGACACAGACAGCTATTATTAGGTGGTAGAAGACCCTTGGTTTCCTTGAAACTTACTCTTAACCAGTTCTTGAATGGGTCGCTTACCACCCTCCTGACCAGGTACATTTTTCTTTTTTCTCCGTACTCGCAGATTTGAATACTATAACGCTTTTCTGCGCTTGGTTATTCAACAATTTTTTCTCATTTTTTTAAGTGATACTAACTTTATTTTACTTAATTTTTTCATTTATACATTACATTTTTTTACTAATATGAGAAAAAATTGTTAAAAAGAAGTGTTTTTCATACTTTTTAAAAATGGTTTAGTTTTTAACAGCAAGAGTGGTGCTAAAATAAATGTTGGAATGGTGTTGCTTTTCCATCACAGACATTTATATATAGGTGATGTAAAGTTTTAGGGTTGCCGGGGGTGGGAGTAAGAGTTGAAGTTTGGACTATAATTTTTTTAATAAAATTTTTATTTTATTTTTCATTTTTTATACTATTATTGTATTACATATTATGCCCCCAGAAGATAAGAAATAGACATCTGGAGTGAATTTTTATATGACATTTTCTTTTTTTCCTAATATTTTAGCCCCAATTACAGGAGAAAAACACCTCCTGTAGACACTGCAGAGCTGATTTGGGCCTGATAAGACCAAACAGCTCATGTAATTATTGAGCCCCAGCCATCACATCGCTGCCAACACCATGAAGCAGGAAGTCATGAGCGCTGTAATTAAGAAAAAATCGAGAAGTTAGGGATGATAAAAAGACAGTCCCTGCCTTCTCAGTGGAGAGCCTGCTAATGCTGATAGCCGGCTCTCCACTCACACAGCTGCACAGAAGTTTCAGAACCTTCGTGGAGAGTTAGATAACGACTGCCCGGACATTTATAATCAAGGAGCAGTCATCATCTAGTTAAAGAAGACATCTCCTGACATGTCTATTTTAGTAAATTCTTGTGTTCCCTGTAAAATAACAATTCTGGAACATTTTATATTATTACTCTGTGTTGTGCTGTTCCTTTTTTTTCTTGTATTACTGAATCTGTCAGACGAGTGTTACCATTTCAGTTTCAGAAAGATCTTTGCCTTCACATAGCACTGATTGGACAATTACTGTGCAGGGACACCCTCAATTGGTAACACCCCTCTGACAGATCAGTAAGGAATTTGTAAGGGAAGCAGCAAAGTAACCACACAACAAAGAGATCTAAAGAAACATGCTACAGAAATTGCATATTGCAGGCAACAAAAGTATTTGCTTAAGCAGACATATCCGGAGATGTCACAAAAATCCAAAAGAAGAAAGCTCACCACCTTAGGTCTCTTGCCGATTAAGCTTGGGTGTGGGTCACTCCCAGAGTTAGAGGATTCCCAGAGGACTGCTGGGTAACGTGCAACAAGCAAAGAAGAGTTTCTTTCTCCAACTTCTTTATAATTCCACAAACGTTTATTTCATCTATTTAAAATGTCCATGAGCATGACATAAAAAGTCAGTATATTTAGAGCTGACGCGTTTCGGGTATCTCCGTGCTACGAATAAGGGCTGGAGATGCCCGAAACGCGTCAGCTCTAAATATACTGACTTTTTATGTCATGCTCATGGACATTTTAAATAGATGAAATAAACGTTTGTGGAATTTTAAAGGAGTTGGAGAAAGAAACTCTTCTTTGCTAGGAGATATCACAGGTTCTCTTTAAGTCCCCATTCACATACCATTTTTGGCCTTTAAATGCCTTTCACAGTTGCCCTGCAATTGACACCTACAAAAATACTGCAAAATCCTGTGTATCAATCCAACTTTGTGCTAGATTCATGCATAGCCTTTTTCAAGAATTTTTGTAGCATTTTTCACAACAGTTTTGGGGTCAACATTTTTGGGACAAAAAGGATGTTTGTAGCTTTTTAGTGGCATTTTAAAAGTTCATGCCATTTAATAAGTAGCATGCTCTGGGAATAGCATTTTCTCTGGACTTTTTCCCATAGGCTTCTCTAATGGGGCTTAAAAAAACATCATTAAAACATGGTACAAGTGTAGCAGAATAAAAAAATGCCACCTATATTGCTTATAACAATGCTATGAAACATGCTTGAAATGAATGACATTTTTATAATCACTTAAAAATATGTGTACGTGAACTTGCGTAACCAAGTTTGCATATTATACCTATCACAATCAATCATGATTCCTAGTGTGTTGTATGTCATAGTTGTATGTCTGATACACAAATAATGACACTACTATCTACCTATTATCTATATATCTATATGTCTATATATAGAATGCATTTATTTAACCATCTAATTACCTATGACTGTAAGATGTTATAGATATGTGTGCATATATATGTATATATTCTGTATTTATGATATATGCGTTATATGCACATGACTGTATAGATGTATATCGCGCCTATTTATTTGCATTAAATACTGATAAACATATCTCTGTATAAAATAATACTAATATTATTATCTTAATTTTACTTCTATATTTAATATATTATTAGTATAATTTTATACAGTAATATGTTTATCAATATGTGATACAAATAAATAGGCGCGACAAGGCCTGATCAGTGTACACTAGGGACAGAGAATGAGAACAAAGATACTCCCTCCATTCTGCACCACATCACAAAAATAATGTTTGTTTATTATGTGAGGAGAGAAATGATTTAAATGATAGGACACGAATGCAGAAAATTAATCATCCCATTTAACATACATTTCAATTCCTCTCCTGTTTGCATTGACAAATTAAAACTCATGTTCTCTCCTATCCAGGGTCTTTTATAAATCCATGCTTATATATCACAATGTAACAATGATACATTAAGAAATATGAGCAGGGTAAAATGAATATTCCCCCCTTGACAATTCTGTTAAGTCACAGAATATTTTTACACGTAAATTAAAGTCTTACAGATCACCACTTTAACCTCAGACAAGCAAGGCCAGCACTAACCCACCCAGTAGGCTCGCAGCAATTAAAGGGTTTCATATACATCTCAAACTTGTCACAATATGTAAAACAAAGAAAACAGCCAGCGGCAAGGCAAAATAAAATCGGTCACACACACATTACTTATCTCCCTAGGTTCTTTTTCCCTTTGGAAGTTAATTATCTAACTAATTTCAAGAATTACGCAAAAATAGATTTAAATACATAATTTTCACAGTGGCCTATTTATCTTCATTCTCCTGTAAAGCTGTGGTAGTTGGACAAACACTGCTGCCTTAATATGATGAACTCTCACTGGAGCCCAGTCCAATTACTTTATTTAGTCAAGACTGTTCTATTCATTACAACAGTGTTGTACCACATATTGGACCACGACTTTGTTCCAGGTGTCAAATGACAAAATAAGGTGGGATAAATTATAATAACCAGTCAATATTCAGTATTTCTGTTTAGAAATGTAGTTAATATAAATGGATTATGCAGCAGTGGTTAATGCTATGCAACAAATTTAGGGATTGCCTATATGGAATATTTAGGTATAATCATTTACAGAGATTGGCATTATTATGTCACAGGGGCTCACAATGGAAAATTTCACATTAAAGGGGTTTTCCATCCCTTTTAACCTATCAGTATGTTTTTGTAGAAGAAACTTGAATACGGAGGGGAAAACCCACAAAAATATTGTCTTTGGTGGGATTTGAGCCCAGAACCTAACCACTGAGCCATTGTGCTGCCTATGTTATGATACACACAAAAGTATATTTTGAAATTAATTTAAGTAAATACAATTGTTTATGAAAAATAATGAAGCATTTTTATTTTTGCAAGCTACTGATATTGCTATAACTTGATATTTTACTTTACATTACTATTTATAACATTTATATTCATCAACATTTCTCCACCTGTTTAAATACAAGTTTTAGAAGTTTGCCATTCTAGGTGTCCATGTTTGTTAGGAAAAATTGTAATCCATAATTTCTTAGACTGTGATTAGATGATAGGGCATTTCCCCACCCCTGAAGATCTCAATAGGGTTAAGCTCTTAGAATGATTTCACTACGCCATCCCCTCTATATAGAGGTGTAGTATGCTTTATATTACTTGTTTTTTGAGGACTACAGTGCTGGCCACTAAACAGCACCAAGTTGTATCTGGTGTTTTAATTTTGTTAATAGAAAGAGAGCGTAGGGTGCTTTCACACAGTGCGTTTTTTTTTCTGCAGAAGTGCACAGCATTTGTTGCTGTGCATTTTTGTAAAAAAAAACTACACCAAAAAATGCACTGTGTGAAAGCACCGTTAAAACTTAAATCACGTGACTGTCCCTTTTGTGAAAAAAAGTAAATAAATATTAAAAAGCAGCACCAATGGTTCCTCCTATGTTTCTCAATTCAGGAATGCCTTGGAAAGATTCTGTTGAACTGAAATGCTACATTTGTTGTATACCTGTAATGGATTAAGAATAAAAAAAGAACTCTATTAGGATATGCTGATGTCTTGTGTTATTTTTTTTGTTAACTGTCATTAGTGTTAATCTAAGGGCCCAAGTATACAAGCTTATTACAGCTTCACAGGGACCTGAAAATTTTATGGAGCGGAAATGCAGTCCTAAAAACTTCTATGTGGCCATACTGTACCTCAGTTTCATTGGACACAGCAGTAAAGAGCTATATCTTATAGAGGAGAATATCTCTGACATATAGTCCCTATGGAGGATCATATACCCACCCTACGCGTCCCTCTATCTAACCTTAGGGCACAAAGCTCTGAGTATATAAGGGTCTTACGAAATAGGATATTCAGTATGAATGCCACTTGTTAATGCCACCAACTTGCATTATTACAGTAATAAACTCCCCATGTATTCAATTGAAATGTATTACTGATATGTCAGTTAAGCTATAATTGATACACAGCGCCATATATAACCTATAAATCTTTGTAAACTAGGGCTTCTCTAAATCAGCCCAAAATCATATATATGTCATATGAGTTATGCATATCAAATAGATATGTTAGACTTTAATATAATAACAATAAAAGAACGTGTATTCAATATGTCATTGGATGAATTACCTATAAAAATGTCATGTTCATGCACACATCCATTCCATTATATATATATAAAAACATATACAGTGGGGAAAATAAGTATTTAACAAACTGGCAATTTTGCAAGTTTTCCCACCTACAAAGAATGGAGAGGTGTGTAATGTTTATCATAGACAAACTTCAACTATGAGAGACAGAATCTCAAAAAAAATCCAGAATATCACATTGTGTGATTTTTAAATAATTAACTCGTTACCTATATAAAAGATACCTGTCCACACACTTAATCACACTCCAATCTCTCCACCATGGCCAAGACCAAAGATCAGTCTAAGGCACCAGGGACAAAATTGTAGACCTGTACAAGACTGGGATGGGCTACAAGACAACAGGCAAGCAGCTTGGTGAGAGGGCAACAACTGGTGGCACATTTATTAGAAAATGGAAGAAACACAAGGTGACTGTCAATCTTCCTCAGTCTGGAGCTCTATGCAAGATTTCACCTCGTGGAGTAGGGATGATTCTGAGAATGGTCCGGAATCGGACCAGAACTACATGGGAGGACCTGGTCAATGACATGAATAGAGCTAGGACCACAGTCTCAAAGATTACCATTAATAACACAATATGCCGTCATGGACTAAAATCCTGCAGAGCACACAAGGTCCTCCTGCTCACGCCAGTACATGTCCAGGGCCATTTGAAGTTCAGCAATGACCATCTGGATGATCCAGGAGAGGCGGCAGAAGGTCATGTGGTCAGATGAGACCAAAATAGAACTTTTTGGTACCAACTCCACTCGCCGTGTTTGGTGGAAGAAGAAGGATGAGTACAGTCCCAAGAACACCGTCCCAACTGTGAAGCATGGGAGAGGAATATTATACTTTGGAGGTACTTTTCTGTAAATGGGACAGGACAACTGCACCATGTTGAAGGAAGGACGGATGGGGCCATATATCGCAAGATTTTGACCAAGAACCTCCTTCTGTCAGTAGGAGCATTGAAAATGGGTCATTACTGGGTCTTCCAGAATAACACTGACCTGAAACACACAGCCAAAGCAATTAGGGAGTGGCTCCTGAAGAAGCATCTCAAGGTCCTGGAGTGGCTTAGCCAGTCTCCAGACCTGAACCCAATCGAAAATCTTTGGAGGGAGCTGAAACTCAATGTAGCCCAGCGACAGCCTTGAAACCTGAAAGATCTGGAGAAGATCTGTATGGGGGAGTGGGCCAAAATCCCTGCTGTAGTGTGTGCAAACTTGGTCAAGAACTACAGGAAATGTCTGAACTCTGTAATGGCAAATAAAGGTTTCTGTATGAAAATTAAGTCCTTTCTTTCTATTGTATCAAACGTTATTTAATGTAATAAAATGCAAATTAATTATTTAAAAATCATACAATGTGATTTTCTGTATTTGTTTTTAGATTCTGTCTCTCACAGATGAAGTGTACCTATGATACTAATTACAGACCTCTCCATTCTTTGTGGGTGGGAAAACTTGCAAAATCGCCAGTGTATCAAATACTTATTTTCCCCCACTGTAGATATATGTATTCAGATAATCAACCTGAATAATGAAATTGAATATTAAATGATAAGACAGAGCAATAAATATTAAGATTATACTTCAGGTTGTCAATATGTGTAAGGCTCTGTACTGCCAAGGAAGACGACGGCAGTAAGCACAAACAATTTTTCCTAAATTTTAATGCTCTTGCTTTGTGAGTCTGGATTATTTCAGCACCAGAATTGAAACTTGCTGCAGGTGTTACACTATATAAAGCAATAGAAAGTGTCTGAAATGTAACAGTCTAAGCACTGTTTCAAGAGCCCTGTCTGCTTTTTATTAATAGTCAGATTCTGTTCTATCAACAGCCGTAACTGCCTTCAGCTTCTACTACAGCATCAATATTTTGATAAGCAAAATGATCTATTAAAATAGGTCCTAATGATATTCTGTGAATATATATGGCATGCAGCTCCATACACATCTCTCAAAGGGAATAAATTATGGCTCGGGAAGAAAAAAAGAGGAAATCAGAGGTTACAGAGGCTGGGAGGCCAAGTAGCATGAAAACGACCCCCTCCATCAATGAGGAACTTGGCAGGATAACTAGAAACAGACCAAGGTATATGAGCTGGAGGTAGCATAATTAGACAGAATGAAAATTGTGGTAGTTCAGAGCCATCATCTCTTCCATTACTACTTCATCACTAAACCAGTGCATTTACTTTCTGAAGGAGGTGAGAAGCAAAACAGAAAACTAAAGTGACAGTGTTTTTTCTCTAGTTTCAAGCAGCCTTTTGTTTAAACAAATCACTCGTCACGTCACACGTCTATGAGTATATAAGATGCGTCTGACTCGGATGTAATAATAGAAACAATAATATTCATACCACTACTAATAATGATACTAATCATTGTTAGTCATGAAAACAACAACAATACTACTATTAACAACTGTTATTTTACTTCTTTGAACAGAATTGTATTATTAATCATAACTATTATTACATTTAAATGTTAAGCTACAAATAAAATATAAATAAAAAACAAAAAAGTTGTAAGAAAGTTATAGCACTATTTGGTCTATAGAGGGTATTCATGCCCCTCAAGAATGACAGGAATAAAAATGCTTCTCTATAAATGACACATGATGGTTGATGGGTTTCTTTTTCTCTTTGCTGGAAATTTGGATTTGTAAAAAAACAAAAAACAATATTGTAAACAATCAAATCCCATATAGATTTAGAAAGAGAAGAGTTCTATGCCACGAAATTTGAAACATACAGACCTACAGCATTGGCCAGTAGAATTGTAATGGTGCCTTGCTATGGCTCCGTACTTCATGTGTATGTGGAGACGTAGCACAGTTGTGTGCATGGAACCTTAGCAACCTACAATCATGATATTTAACAACGGACATTCTGCTATAACAACTGGGACTGAAGAGAACTCCAATTTTGACCTTTTAACCCATGATCAATAGCAACTGCTGCTTCCAAGGAGTTTAAGGGTATGTTCGTATCTTGGAACATATTTTGGTACATATTTCCCACTGAAGTACTTGTTATATTACACCAAAAACAATGTTCTAAACACTTCCCATAGACTACAATGTAATATATGTGCCATCGTTCACACAACGCGTATTTTACTCTCGTAATTTTCAGTGCGCCTGAAAAGAATTGACAAGTCAATTGTTTCAGGTGTATACGGGCAGTAAAATAATAAAGTATAAAAGGCAGAAATCTGCCTCGGGCAAAGGCATAATTTCAACACCGAAGCGAACGCGTTTTGCGGCGTGCAAATATGCTATGTGAACATACCCTAACAGAAGAGGAGGACTCCCTCTGTCAACCCATTAATTTACTTACAACAAGTTCATGGGGCTTTGATGGGTTGTTATTACAAATAAGGGCTAACAATGGCCACTGTGTATGTTATGCATTTTGACAGCCAATAATATGCTGCAATACGAATGTACTGAATTGTATTATTGAGGCAATCAGAGGATTACACAGCCAAGTTTCACAGTAGGACTAAAAATATGTATAGCTAAATAAAATGTAAACGCATGTAAGGTTTTAAAGAGAAAAAAATAACCTGTTTCTTCCAATTAAAAATCAACATAACAAAGAAATGTATTTGGAATTATGGGCGACATATATGAAGCTCGCCGGGTCGGGGCGCGCTTTTCCGCTAGTTTTCCGGCGCAGTTTTCCGGGGCACGCTCATACATCCTATGTAAAGTCCGCCACACCTCGCCAGTGTGTTAGGCGAAGTGCAGGACTTGGGCGCAATGCGGCGCTGCGCCTGAGATTCGCCACCGGAGGTAGTGCGGTCATCCATGCGGGGAAAAGTCCGCCTCGCCTCGCCAGTGTGTTAGGTGCAGTTCGGGGACTGAGGCACAGTGCGGCGCTGCGCCGAAGATTCGCCGTCCTAGGAGGTGAACTCGTACATGCGGGGAAAAGTTCCCTGCGCCTCGCCAGTTTGTTGGGCACAATGCGGGGACATGGGCACAGTGCGGGACTTAGGCGCCGTGCGGGACTGCGCCGAAAATCTGTTCCGATGCGAGACAGGCTGGAAAACAGCAAGAAATCATTCCACATGTCGGTGCGGAGTATGAATCAAAAATCGCCTTTATAAAGGCATTCAACATTCTCAGTAAAAGAGCTGAAACCTTAAAAATAAAAAAATACATAAAACAAAATCACTTTCCAATATCCTAATTCAAGAATTAGGATATAGGAAATTAGCGGGAAATACAGTAATTCAAATTCTGAAAGCTATTCTCATTGGTTGGCATAAACCGGCCAATCAGAATAGGTGCGACAGTGAACCATTAAAACCTATGGCGAACTATTGACCAATCAGAATCATAGGCGGGACAGTTCAAAATACAGTAAAAATGCAGAAAAGAGCTGATTGGTTGAGCTAGAGGGGGCTTGGCTAGCTCAGCCAATCAGAATAGGAGCGACAAAGACCCATTAAAACCTATGGAGAACTATTGACCAGGGTGGATAAAAATCAATGTTTTTTTTAAAAAAAAATAAAAAAAATCTTCCATCATGAGATAAAGCTGAGTTGTTTAACTCAGTAGAATAAAGGCTGTATATGTGTAACATTCACAATCCCAGCTTTTCCAGAGGTTTCTGTGGGATTAGGGGGCATTTTCCTTCCTATTTTATCCCCAGCCCGCTGGGTTTTTCCTTACCATTTCTCAAAATAAATTTTTAAACTCCGCAAAAGGGTCCCTGCCTTTTCTTAAAACAGAAAAAAGTTACAACTTTGAACAGAGTTGAGAAAAAGACCTTAAACTATTGTTTCTCCCAAACCTAAAAATACGGAATAAACCCCCTTTTTAAAGTCCCAAATTCCAAAGAATTTAACAATATGTTTTTTATTTTTTTGGAGGGGGAAATAGTTTCTCCCACAACACAAGAAGAATGAGAATCAAAGGTGTGAGGAGGGGAAGGGCAAGCGGGACAAAAAATGAAAGTGAAACTTTGAGCAAAAAACTTCGCAAAAGCCACAGACAGACAATTTGGGATCTGTTTGTGTGTTTTATCTGTTTGTTTATTACTTTCCCTTTCCCTTAAAATTGGCGCGGGCCCGTAAAGAGCCCAGTTTGGGAAAAATTTTAATGAAGCTCCTTCGCCTATCGGGTAAGGGCACTGCGTGCAAAATGCAAATGAGGAAAACAAAAATGCAAGGCTGGGGGGGCGCGAATGAGGCACTTCATGAAAAGGGTGCGGTGATGAAATGACCAAAAAAAACACTTATGAACGGCAGGGATTTCAGGTTGGTAAACTTTTTTATTAACCCTATTTCAAAAGACTAAAACTTTTTCATTTGTGAAAAAAAATTATATTTTTTAAATTATTACTGCATGTTACTGTATTTGGTACAGTTTATGATAAAAAAAAACAAAAAATTTTTTTTGGGGGCCGGGGGCAGTGATGTTTTGGGTTTTACAATAAGCAAAAATTGAAATTAAAGAAAAAAAATAAAAACATTATTTTTTTTTGTTTAGGGGAATTCAGGGAAATTCGGGAAACAACCACCCCCAAGATCACCATCTTTCCTTTTTCTCCCATTTTTTTCAGCGTTATCCATCCAGGAAAGTGCTTCAATAGCAGCAGCATCATCATCGAAAAACCCACACCACATATCACCATAAACCAAAAGGAAAAAAAAAACCTTTTAACCTCCGGGAAAAACCACCATAGTTTGGTTTTGTGTTTTAAGAACACAATTAAAAAAAGAGTTGATTGATAAAAAAAAATTCCCAGTTTTTTTTATGCAACAAACTCTTCTTTCCGTCTGACTGAAAAACCCACATTTCATTAATATGGTTCATCACTGAGACCGGTTTACAGTCCCCCCAGCAGGGCTGATTTGCGGGGAAAACTGCGGGGTTCCATTGTATGACAGAGAAAGGGACCCAATGTGCAACAGCTCTGGGGGGTTTAAAAATTTGTTAAACCTAAGTATTGATGGGTGGATTTAATGCCAAAATTTACCTTTTGATGTGCTTGTATAAAAAAACAAAAAAGGGTAAAGTTTTCCCTTGAACAAACAACTGATACGTCGGGGAAATTTGCCCAAAACAGCAAAATTATTTTTAAAAGGGAAGTGGAAAAAAAAAAAGCTATAACGCTGTGAAAAAAAAAATTCCCAAAATTCAAAGTACGCGGGTTTTGGTCACTGAAAAAATGCTCCCAAAACGAAATCCAAAAAAGAAAAAAGAGTTTTTGGAAGAGCGGGGAGGGGAAAACAAAGCTGCTAATAACATATGGTTGCATGCTCATTTGTTGCACCTCTTACCCAAAGATTTAAGTGTTCCCAGAAAAAAAGGCCCTAATGTTTTTGAAATTTTCTAAATACTTTCCCTAATAATCTTTTTTCTGCAGCAGCTCTGAAAAAAGGGTGGGTGGAACCCAAACTAAAGTCCCACAAATTTTTAAAAATGGAAAATCTGGGGGAAATGTTTTTAAACTGTATTTTTAAAAACCCGGCCTATTCTTTATGGGCACTTTGGGGAAAAAATTTGAGATAAAATAGATGGCCCCTGTCACGGGCCCAAAATCCTCAACAATTTGGGGTTTTTTTAGAAATTTTTGAAACCCTAAAGCCCCGAGCTTCCTGAAAAACCCCTCTCCCCAAGCTTTAAACAAAAAACAGAAAAATTCTGTTTTAAATTTCGGAAAAGCTGTTTTAAATTTTGGTGGAAATGAGTGAAAAACTTTTTTAAAAAGAAAATACCATGGCCAGAATTAAAAATTTCAAGCAGTAAAAAAAACGAAGGGCAAGCATGACTCCAGTCATTTTTTTGGGAAAAATTGTCAAAATTTTCCAAAAAACAGGGTCAAAAAACCCAAGTGCAAGGAAGAGGAGTTAGGTATGAAATGGGTTTTCCAAACAATCATCCACTTTAATTCCCAAAAAAAAATAAACTTCAGAAACCCAAGGGGAACCATTTAAGAAATTTTAAAAGTTTCTGAAGATATTTTAAGGAAGGTCACACCGTAAACGGGGGGAAGTTTACTTAAGCGCTTGGATTTAGAGACGTTTTTTTTCCTTCCCCGGATCAAAACCTTAGCACAACAGGGGAACCAGATGGACGCTTTTCTTTTTTTTTGCCTTACAAACTATGGGAAAATATGAAATAATTTTTTCACTTTTTAAAAGCAGTAGCTTTTTCTGCAGCTTGAAAAAAAATTCTCTTCCTTTGGACTCATTTATTTTTAAAATTGGGGAAATCGGTTGGGACCCCAAAAAAGCAGGAAAAACTTGTTTTTCTTTTTCCAGAATTGAATTGGAACAAAGGGAAGGGTTATGAAGAAGAAAAGGGCAAGGAGCTACAGCGGACAGCAGGGACAAATATTTAAGTTTTCATGTGGTTTGGCTGGGGTGAAAAGTCTAAAGGGTTTTTTAAAATATATATTACAAATCACCGGCCACTTTATTAGGTCAACCCGTCCAACTGCTCGTAAACTTAATTCTAATCAGCCAATTTACATGGCGGCAACTCAGTGCACTAGGATGAAGACATGGTCAAGACCCCTTCAGTTTTAAAACCCAGCATCAGTATGGGGAAGAAAAAGGGGAAATTTATTTCCTTTTTAACGTTGGGAAAGGGGTTTTTGGGGCCCCGAAGGGTTGGCTGATATTTTTGAAAAACTGATCTCCTGGGATTTTTACGCACAACCCTCCTAGGGTTTACAAAAGAATGGGCCCAAAAAAAAAAAACATCCCGTGGGGCGGCAGTCCTGTGGGCGGGAAAAGCCTTTTTGCTGCCAGAGGGCAAAGGAAAAATGGGGAGACTGGTTCAGCTGGGTAAAAAGGCAACATTTATCAAAAAAGCCACCCGTTACAAAACCCAAAGGGAGGCCCGAAGGGGCATTTGAAGCACAGTACGGTGAACTTTGAGGGGAGATTTGGGGTTACAGCAGCAGAAGACCAAACCCGGGGGCCACTCCTTTTCCCCGCAAAAAAACAGGAAAATGAGGCCCAATTTGCCCAAAAAACCTCGAAATGGGCAGAAAAAAGATTGGAAAAAAAAGTTTTCCTGGTTGATGATTCCTTTGATTTTGCTGCGACATTCGGGGTTTGGTTTGGGTTTAGAAATTTTGGGGTCCCAAAAACATGAAAGCAAAGGTTCCCCTCCTGCCTTGTATCAAAAGGTTCAGGGTGGTGGTGGTGGGGGTCATGGTGTGGGAAATATTTTTCTTGGCACCTTTGGGCCCCTTTGGTTTCCAATTGGA
This sequence comes from Phyllomedusa bahiana, assembly GCA_025379985.1. Taxonomy (NCBI): domain Eukaryota; kingdom Metazoa; phylum Chordata; class Amphibia; order Anura; family Hylidae; genus Phyllomedusa; species Phyllomedusa bahiana. The sequence goes on from JAODAL010020735.1 coordinate 23,941, forward strand.
AACGTTGGGAACACCCTTTTTGAATCTAGCCACGAAGAATTGGGCAGTTCTGAAGGGATAAGGGGGTCCAAAACCCGTTACCCGCATGGGGTCCCCAATAAAGTGGCCGGGGGATGTATATTTTGTTTAGCCAAATTAGTTTAAAAAACATGGATGTTTTTTTTAAACAAAAAAATTTTTGCTGTAATTTGGGTTAAATTTTTTTCAGTTTAATAAATTTTTAAATTGTTATTAAGGGCAGGATTTTTTTTCTCCTTCCTAAGTACAACAGAACAGTGGGGTCCAAAAAATTGGGAAAGATTAAACCCATTAAACTGGGGGGAAAAAATAATATTAAAAAATTTATTCTAAAAATCTTCATCTACTTGAAAGTTAAAAAAACAAGAACTGTTTAAAGGTAGAAAATTTGAAAATTTTAAAACACTGATTTAAATCAAGCCTTACTGACTAGTGAAATTTTAATTTTGTGATTTAAATCAGAGTTTTTTTTAAAAAACAAATCCACCCTGCTAAAAGACCAATCAGAATCAAAAAGGGGGACAAGGTTTTTAAAAAACAGAAAAAATGCAGAATAGAGCCTGATTAGTTGAGCTAGCGGGGGTTGGCTATCCCGCCAATCAGAAACCCGACTACTTCTTCCATTTTGGGGATCTATTGGGGAGATCGCGCCAAAGCAATCTCGGCTCTCGCGCCCTGAGGGGGGGAGTAATGACTAAAAAAAAATCATTTTTTGTAAGTGTTTTAAAAAATTATCAATAAAGCGCTGAAATTGTTTGGGCGATTCGTTGGCTATCGACATCGGGGGATTGTCGATAGTCGCCCCCATCATAAAGGGTTTTTTGATAAATTTGATGTCGATCATCTCCCTTTACCCTTTTAAAGTCCCAGGGGGGAGCAACAACACCTTTATTCCTTTCACCCAAAACAGGGTGGAGAAGGGGAATTAACAGCCCAAAAGTCAAATGGGTACCTTTTAAAACTTGGACAAACTTGGCTATTTAAAAACCACAGAAAAAAAGTCACACACCATTCACTACCCTGTCTTGTACCACAGCATCCCCTTAAACCGCATCCCCCACAAATAATTAAAAAGTGCCAGGGGGCAGTATTTTTTGAACCATCATTTTACTTGAACTGGAATTGAATATCCCCTTTCCTGGAACGCAGCATGACCCTAAAACCTGCTACCCCAGATTAAAAAGTCCCGGGAAGAAAGATCTTTAAACCCACCTTTTTTAGTTGAACTGGACATTGACAAACCCTGTCCGGGACCGCACATGACCCTTAAACCTGTTGACCCAAATTAAAAAGTGCGGGAAAAAAGGAGTCTTTTAAAAACCACCAAATTTTTGTTGCCCCTGGACATTAAACTATACCTTCCTTGCACAGAAAGACCCGGCTGGAGTTACATTTGGGTGCGGGGAGAGCCCGGGCTGGCTCCGTCATTATTAACACGCAGGTTTTAAAATGCCTGAGACCAGCAACAAAACTGTCGGCTGAAGCAGAGTCGGAAGCAAGTGTGAAACTCCAGCCTTCCTAGTACACAGTAAGACTGGTAGCGCTTGCCCCCCCACCCCCCTTTTCTCGCTTTCCCCCCCAATTTTGCTCCATGTTCAGAAATATACAAATTTGAAAGGAGGAAGAGTTTTGGAAAATCTCTTATTTTAAAAAACCAAAACACGCTATCTCAAATCCCCCAAATCAAAACAAAATTGCTGGATTCAAATATAACTGCAAAGAGATCATCAACAAAACTGGGGCCCGGCCAAGTAAAAAAAAACGTATCTGAAATGTATTCGGAAATACAAGGGATTTTTTGGACCTTTCAATTACCTGTGGGGAAAAAAATGCTGCTTTTACATTTTAAATGCAAGGTGCCTCAAAGAACAAAGCTGTAGTGGCCCCAAAATAAAAAAAAAAAAGTATCTGAAATTTATTCGGATAATACAGGTATTTTTTTGGGACCCTTTCAATTCACCCGTGGTGACTAAAAAATTTTCAGATTCAATTTAAGGCAAGATCCCCAAGAACAAAGCTGAGTGCGCCAAAGTAGAAAACACTATCTTAATGTATTCGGATAATAAAAGGTATTTTTTGGACCTATCAATTCCCGTGGTAACTACACATGCGGGGATTCAAATTTAACTGCAAAGTAGATCTATAAACAAAGCTGGCCGGGCCCCCAAAAGTGAAAAAACACGTATTGAAATGTATTCGGATAAAAAAAGGGGTTTTTTTGTCACTCAATTCACCTGTGGTGACTACAATTTGCAGTATTAAAATTTAACTGCAAAGTAGATCTACAAAAAACTGTGTGCGCCAAAGAAAAAAAAAACACTATCTGAAATTTATTGGATTTTACAAGGATTTTGGACCTATCAACCTGTGCGACTTCTGGATTCTAATTCAAGTAAAAGGGGATATATCAGCAAAGTGAATGGGCAAAATTGAAAATGAACCCCTATCTGAAATGTATACTGAAAAAAAAGTGGATTTTTTTGCACTAACAAAGAGACCTGAATTACTAAAAAGAGGTTATCCTATAAGTTCAGGCTGCCCAATATCCAGGAAATATTTCAATAGAAAACTTTAATAATAAAGCTATTGCAAGTCTACACTAAGTTTTGGGTGAACTTTATCCAGTATTCTTTATAGAGCGGTCTGTGTTCGCCCGCGGGGGCTCCCCGCTCCCCCCCCCCGTGACTTTTACAGCGGTAGATGCTCCTTTAAAATTCTCTACCTAACTATATAAAATCTTCCAACTCTAACTAACTGAATTGTAAGGATCACAGCTAATAGTAGAGGTTTCTCTGTGAAGAAATATAATAATTTTGCTGAGCTGTTTGGACATAAGCAGAGCTTCTGCTCTGAGACGCTGAGAGACACTGAGGCTGAATAGGAAACGCTGTTCTATGTAAAACGAGGTCATGTGATTTTTCCAGCCAACGCAACCATACACATCCCAGTCATGACGTCGCACACACATCTCACCCTGCTCTATTCTGTAATCTGATTTGCTGGCCGCCAAAATTACAGGAAGCGCCGAAAATGGCGCGATCTTAATAGATGATGCATAGATTTTAACCTAAATTATCGCATGATCTAAAAATTTCGATCAACATAAAAACTGTGCCGATTTCAACTTTGTCGATAATAATCGCTCAACACTAGCTGAAACCGTCTATAAACATAAATCAATCAAATCCCTAACAACGCGGTTGTCGCCGAGACCGGCGCTACATAAGGAATTGCAATAGAGAGAATTGCCGGGAAATACAGTAATTCAAATTGTTTAAGCTCTTCTCATTGGTCGGCATAAACCAGCCAATCAGAATAGGAGCGACAGTGTCCCATTAAAACCTATGGAACACTATTGACCAATCAGAATAGGAGCGACAAAGACCCATTATATCCTATGGAGAAGTTTTGACCAATCAAAATCCAGGGCGGGACAGTTCAAAATACAGTAAAAATGCAGAAAAGAGCTGATTGGCTGAGCTAGCGGTAGCTAGGAGAATTGACCAATCAGAATAGGAGCGACAGGGACCCATAAAGAAAAAAAAATATTAAATCAATAAAATCATGTTTATTTCTTTCTTTTCGTTGCACCCATACTATTGATCCTTGGCTAACGAAAATAAAGAAATAAACAGGATTTTATTGAATTTTTTTTTTTTTCGTACCCCCATATTATCATCATTTTATATATAAAATCGGGACAACTTCTGTAGTCTTATCATTTGATTTCGGCCATGTACAGTTTTATTTCAGATTGCATTAGAAAACCCATAGGAGCGTCGCTCGCTCTCCCATTGGTCCAAATAAGGGCGCCTCTTTAACCTACCCAAATCACAGAGCTTGCTCGAATTTTTTTTCCCCATTGAACTCTATGAGAAAGTACTCGCGCTCTGATTGGCTAAGCTGGACGAGCCCCCGCTAGCTCAACCAATAAAGCTCGTTTCTGCCTTTTTACGTATTTTGAACTGTCCCCCTTGGAATATGATTGGTCAATTTTTCTCCATAGGTTTATAATGGGTCCCTGTCGCCCCCTATTCTGATTGGTCAATTCTCCTCCATAGGATATAATGGTCACTGTCGCTCCTATTCTGATTGGCTGGTTTATGCCGACCAACAGAAGAGCTTAAACAATTTGAAATACTGTTTTTTCCCGGCGTTTTCTCTCTATTGTAATTCCCTATGTAGCGCCGGTCTCGGCGAAAGCACGTTGTTCGGGGTTTTAACTGATTTATTTTTACAGATGGTTTTAGCTCTGTATCTGATAATGTTTTACACTTAATAAAAATTATTTTTTTATTCATACTCCATGCCGCACGGCGCTGAGCGCCGAGATTGCATTGCGCCCATCTCTCCATAGACTACAATGGGAGAAGTAGTTCGCGCTCTGATTGGCTGGGATAGCCAAGCCCCCGCCGCATTAACCAATCAGCTCTTGTCTGCCTTTATACTGTATTTTGAACTGTTCCGCCTTGGATTTTGATTGGTTTAAAATTCTCCATAGGCTATGATGGGTCTTTGTCGCTCCTATTCTGATTGGCCGAATAGCCAAGCCCCCACTAGCTCAACCAATCGCTTCTTTTCTGCATTTTTACTGTATTTTGAACTGTCCCGCCGTTGATTCTGATTGGTCAGACGTTCTCCATAGGTTTTTAAAGGTTCACTGTCGCCCTATTCTGATTGGCCGTTTATGCCGACCAATGAGAATAGCTTTCAGAATTTGAATTTCGTAATTTTTCGGCAAAATTTTCCCAAAATCCGATTTCTTGATATTGCGCCGTTCTAGATTTTTGGAAAGTGATTTTTTTTTAAATGATGTTTATTTTTGAGGTTCAGCTCTTTTCTGACAATGTTTTCCGCCTGTATAAAGGCGATTTTCTCGGATTCATACTCATGCTGCACGGACCGGAGCGCCGAGATTTCTGTCGCGATCTTGTCTCTGCTGCCTTGCAGGTTCCGTTCTTGCCTCACTTCGCCGCCGCCGGAGCATTTAGACCAAAATAAACCAGGTCTGCCTGTCGGAGCTGCCGAGCACTGCCCTGCGCCTTGCTTTGCCGACTCGCGATCGTACATGCCTCGGAGTTTTCGAGTGCGCCGCGTCCCGCCCCGGAACGCCTACACCGCGCCCACACCGCGCCCATTGCCCGCCCCTTCATGCAAACGTTGCGCCTAACACTGCATCCCTGCGTCCGACAGGGGGATTTGGGCTGGGAGGCGCAGTATACGCCAAAAAACAGGCGTAAAGCCCGTTCATACATGTCGCCCTATGTGTACAGTTTTGGGCACCAGTGCACAGGAAAGACATTATAGAGCTTGAACAGGTACAAAGGCGGGCAACAAAAATAATTAAAGACCTGGGTGGACTGCAATATCCAGAAAGATTTGCAAGGTTTTTGGGTTATTTAGTTTAGGAAAAGACGGCTTTTGGGGGGGGCATAAAATATTGTTTAAATATATTAAAGGGGAAATATAGAGATCTCGCTAAAAATTTATTTATACCCAGGACTGTATCTAGAACAAGGGGGCATCCTCTAACGTCTTGAGGAAAGAAAGTTACTACATAAACATAGAAAGGGATTCTTTTTCTGTTAGAGCGGTGAGACTGTGGAACTCTCTGCCAGAGGAAATTGTCATGGTGAATTTACTAACAGAGTTCAAGAAGGGCTTGGATTCATTTCTGGAGAGTGATAACATAACAAGTTATAGTGACTAGATTCTAGAGGGGGGTCGTTGATCCAGGGATTTATTCCGATTGCCAGATTGGAGTCAGGAAGGAATTTTTTCCCTAACAGAGGTCAATTGGGTTCAAACCTCATGGGGGTTTTTGCCTTCCTCTGGATCAACACTTTAACACTTTAGCAACACTTTAATAAATGGGCTGAACTGGATGGACGTATGTCTTTTTTCGGCCTGACAAACTATGTAAATGTAACCCGTAACCGATGTCATATATAAATACGTTATCATGCCGGTAAGAAGCTAAGGAGTGGGTGGCGGATGCTTATTAATTATTACAGTTGACACCCGCCAGTAACAGAAGGAATCGGAGCCGACTAACCATTTAGACGCTGTGGCTATTCCTCATTCTGGTTAACCCTCCACCACCGCAGTGTGATCACGGTGTGCCGGTCAGTTACCACAGCAGGTGGAAGCCCAACAAAGGTTTACATAGCCGCCATGTTAGCCATTTTAATACTTCCTATCCGTGGCAGGAAGTAATAGAATTACCATCGTGGTACACCCTTCTGCAATTTATAAATACTGCAGAAGGGTGTATAAGCAATCAAACCTCCTAAGTGGTCAAGTGCCCTATGGGGGCTGCTTGTATAAGTAAGTTTGAAAAGTATATATATTAAAAGCTCAACAATATAAGCAAAAACCCTGCAAAAAAGGCACAAGTATGTTTTTTTTTTTTCACTTTTCATCCCACTTAAAATTTATTTTCGATTTCCCAGTACATTTTATAGTACGGTTAAAAAGTACATTTTTTTCCCACATAAAACAAGTCCTCATATATCTATGTAGATGGAAAAATAAAAAAGTACTGGTTCTTCAAAAGTGGGAAGGAAAACAATTAGGAACGGCTGTCAAGAAGTGATTAAATTGTTATACATTCTGCACAGTAAAAGGGTATTGTTTTTTTTTTTTAGCACTGCTAAAAAATTAATAAATGTTCATCAATATGTTATATGCCCCCTACATGCAAAATATAAGTTGCCTAACAATAACTAGTCTTAATAAATCTATGCAAATATAAATTATAAAAGTTAGCTCTTGGAACACAGCAATGCATTTTTTTCTATAAAAAATGCTTTTATTTTGAAAAATAAGCAAAATATTTAAAACTCTACATATTATTATTGGTATTGGTGTACACGTAACATACAATCTGTAGAATAAATCTCAAATGTTATTGCCCCATACCATACCGCAACTTCCCTCCGCCCAACAAAAAGTTATTAAATGCAGGCTCAGACTGGCATATATGGGAACAGGCAAAACCCCCAATGGGCCCTTAGGCATGGTGGGCTCATGGGTGTGGCAGGCAGGGCACTGCTCCTCAATTTCAAGAAGAAAGGTTGAAAAACAGAGGAATGGGTAGCCATGTACTGTAGGTGCAGGATGTGTTCTAAGAATTAACGCTACTGCTGGGCCCTAAGAATCATCATCACTGGTGGGCCCTATGGCACCCCAGTCCAACACTGAATGAATGACTTTTATGTACTAAAAAAAAGATACTATTGTACTTCTGTTTTATCCAGCAAAAATATCTGTTATATGGCTACATGGACTGGAAAATAAACAAAGAAAAAACAACTGAAAAACAAGAGAATCGCTGCATCCTAAAAGCCAAAATAGGCTTTCAGTTTTGCAGGTTTTGCAGCACAAAAACGCATTTTTAAAGCCGTAGATAAGCCCCTAATAAATCATTTGTGCTTCCCCAGAAGCCTCCCGCAGCACTAGCTTTATCTATTCATAAGGACATTTTCCATCATGCTGGTATATCTCTCTGTATAAGGGCTGGTATATCTAGTTTAGCTCTATGAGGGCTGGTATACTACTTAGTATAAGGGCTGGTATACATTTGTATATGAGGACTGATATACTACTTAGTATAAGGGCTGGTATACTGCTTAGTATAAGGGCTGGTATACTTCTGTGTATGAGGACTGGTATACTACTTAGTATAAGGCCTGGTATACATTTGTGTATGAGGACTGATATACTGCTTAGTATAAGGGCTGGTATACATTTGTGTATGAAGGCTGATATACTACTGTGTATAAGGGTTGATGTACATCTTTGTATTAGGGCTGTTATACATCTGTGTAGGAGGGCTGGTATATGATTGGGTACAAGGGCTGGTATACATCTGTATATGAGGACTGGTAGATACCTGTATAAGGGCTGGTATACATCTGTGTATGAGGGCTAGTATCCATTTGTGTATGAGAGCTGGTAAACTACTGTGTATCAGGGCTGGTATACATCTGTGTACGAGAGCAAGTATACTACTTAGTATGGGGGCTGGTATACTACTGTATTTGAGGGCTGGTATACCATTGCGTATAAGGGCTGGTATAGTATGGTAGATGAGTGGTGATATACTATTGTGTATAAGGGCTGTTATACATCTGTCCATGAGGGCTGGTATAGTACTGTGTAAAGTTGAGAAAATAAGTATTTTGCTAGTTTTCCCACTTACAAAGAATGGAGGGATCTGTAATTTTTATCATAGATTCACTTCTTAGGGTTGTACTCATCCTTCTTCCTCCAAACATGGCGAGTTGATACCAAAAAGTTCTACATTGGTCTCATCTGACCACATGATATTCTCCCATGCCTTCTCTAGATCATCCAAATGATCATTGGCAAACTTCAAACGGCCTGGACATGTGCTAGCATGAGCAGGGGGACCTTGTGTGCACTATAGGATTTTAACCCCTTACCGCTGCAGCCAGTTTTGGCCTTCCTGACAGAGCCCTGGTTTTAAAATCTGACGTGTGACTTTATCTGAGAATAACTTTTTGACACTTTTACCTATCCAAGTGATTCAGAGATTGTTTTCTCGTGACACATTTGCTTTAAGTTAGTAATACATTTTGGTCCAAAAAGTCCTTGTTTATTTGTGAAAAATATCAAAATATCATGAAAATTTGCAAAAATAGCAATTTTCAAAGTTCAAAAATGTCTGCGTGTAAGACAGTTATTCCACTCAAAATAGTTTATAACTAGCATCTACCATATGTTTACTGTAGGTTGGCATCATATTTTAAATGTGTTTTTTTTTTGTACCACATTAAGGGGCTTAGAAATGTAGTAGTAATTTTTCACATTTTCAAGAAAATTTGCAATATAGATTTTGTTAGGGACCAGTCCAGTTCTGACGTGGCTTTGAGGGGTCTGTATGTTAGATACCCTCATAAATGACCCCATCTAAGAAACTACACCCCTTAAAGTATTTAAAAAAGCATTTAAGAAGTTTGTTGAGCCTTTAGATATTTCACAGAAATTAAAGCAAAGTGGAGGTGAAACTTCAAAATTTCACTTTTTTTTGCAGATTTTCCATTTTTATTCATTATTCACTGGTATGCAGTAGATTTTACCAGGGAAATGCAGCTCAATATCAGTTCCTCAGATTCTGACGTTTTCAGAGATGTGGCCCTAGTGCGCTATTTGGCTCAACCACAAGCCTCAGAATAGGAGGAGCACCACCTGGACTCTGGGGTCTCATTTTCATTACAATTTTATTTAGGCGCCATTTCAGGTTTGCGGACACCCTAAGGTGCCAAAACCTAATAAACTCCCCTAAAAAGACCCCATATTGGAAACTACACCCCTTACAGAATATATCCAGAGGTGAAGTGAGTATATCGACCCCACAGGTGTTTCACAAATTTTTTCAGCATTCGGCTCTGAAAATAAAAAAATAAATTTTTTTCCAATAATCTGCAATTTTAGCTGAAAATGTTTAATTTCTACAAGGAATCCTGGAAAAAAAGCGGACCAAATTGTGTTACGCAATTTCTTCCAAGTTCAGCAATACCCTACATGTGGGTGTAAACTGCTGTTTAGGCGCATCCCAGGGTGTACAAGGAAGGGAGTGTTATTTGGCTTTTGGAGCACAGATATTGGTGGGGCCATGTCGCATCTGCAAAGCCCCCAAAGTACTAGAACAGGTGAAACCTTCCAGAAGTTGCTCCATTTTGGATTCAACACCCCTCAGGGATCTCATCTAAGGGTGTATTTTGCATTTTGGGCGCACAGGTGTTCCGTAGCTTTTTGTTTTTTTAGCATTGGGGCATGAAAATGGGGGTCGGTACAATTACAATGATATAAATTTGATATAGTTTTTTTATGTTTTATTACTTTTACACAATAGAAGTGAGTTTATAAAAAGTTGCGTTTTTATGTTGTCCTATTCTGACAGCCATAGCTTTCTTAATTTTTTGTATACAGAGCTGATTGTGGGCTTGTTTTTTACGAGATGAGTTGATGTTTTTATTATTACCATTACAGGGTGCATGTGATGCTTTGATCACTTTTTATTAAGATTTTTGTGAGGCATTTTGAACAAAATACAGCAATCCTGGTAGTGTTTTTTTATTTTTATTTTTTACAGCGGTCACTGTGTGGTATAAATGACGTGCTAGTTTTACACAGCAGGTTGATACGATTACAGCGATACCAAATTTGTATATTTTTTAATGTTTTACTGCTTTTACACAATAAAAACACTTTTATTTGAAAAGGAAAACATGTTTTTGCATCGTCACAGTCTGAGAGCCATAACTTTTTTATTTTTCTGTTTATGGAGCTGCATAGGGACTTTTTTTTTTACGGGATGAGTTGACGTTTTTATTGGTATCCTTTTTGGGGGGACAAGACTTTATGATCGCTTTTAAATCCGTTTTTTGGAAGGCAGGGTGAAGAAAATACTGCAATCCTAGCAGTGTTTTTTATTTTTAATAGCGTTCACCATGCAGTATCCATCACAAGTTAGTTTTACTCTGTGGGTTGAGACGATTACGGTGATACCCAATTTATATCGTTTTTTTTGTTGTGTAAAACAATATTTATGCATCGCTATCTTCCAATAGCCATAACTTTTTAATTTTTCCGTATACAGAGCTGTGTAAGGAATTTTTTTATTGCGGGATGAACTGACATTTTAATTGGCACCACTTTGATGTTGATATGAGTTTTTGATGACTTTTTACTACATTTTATGTACTGCGGGATGAACAAAAATCTCAATTCTGTGACTGTTTTTTTGTTTTTTTTTTACGGTGTTCACTGTACGGGTTAATTAACATGACATATTTATAGGGCGGGTCATTACGCATGCGGCGATACCAAATATGGGTACTTTATTTATTTTTGATCTTTTTTGGGGCGATTGGCGTTTTTTAAAGGGAAAAGGGCGGTGTACGTGTTTTTATTTTATTTTTTGTGTTTGTGTTTTACTTTTTTACATTTTTTTTTTTTTTTTACTTTTACACACTTATTTTACTTTTCCTCAGAAGGGAATTGTATGAATGATCGTCAGATCGTTCCTACAATAGGAGATCAGCACACAGTTTATAGCTGTATACTGGTCTACATGGCAACTGTCAGTCACGCTGCCCACAATGCATTGTGGGCATCGTGACGTCACCAGAGAACCTGGATGCTGTCATTCAGCGTCCAGGCTCTCTGGTAGGGAGATCAGTAGCGGCGCAGAGCGCCATTACTGCGCTGGATCGCGAGCAGCAGGAGCTCAGTCCTGCTGCCCGCAGCTGCGATGTCGCGACCACAATGTCGCGACAACGAGGGGTTAATCCCCCGCGTCCGGAGCTCACTCCGGCCGTGGGGGATGCGGCATGATGCCAGCGGTAATATACCGCTGGTTCCATGCTGGAGCGCGCAAGATCACTATGACGTACCCATACGTCAATTTGCGGAACCCCTTCCCGACCATGACGAATGGGTACATCAAATGTCGGTAAGGGGTTAATCCATGATAGCATAGTGTGTTTCTAATGGTAATCTTTGAGACTGTGGTCCCAGCTCTATTCAGGTCATTGAGCAGGTCCTCCCATATAATCCTAAACTAATTCCTGACCTTTCTCAGAATCATTGTTTCTCCACGAGTCAAATATCTTGGATGAAGCCCCAGAACGAGGAAGATTGACAGTCTTTTTATGCTTGTTACATTTTCTAATAATTGCGCAACAGTTGTAGGCTGCTTGCCTATTGTCCTATAGCCTATCCCAGCCTTGTGCAGGCCTACAATTTTGTCCTTGGTGTCCTTAGACAGGTCTTTGGTCTTGGCCATGGTGGAGAGGTTGGAGTGTGATTAATTGTGTGGACAGGTGTCTTTTATATATGTAAAAATTTCAAACAGGTGCAATAAATAAAGGTAATGAATACAGAGTAGGAGGACTTTTTAAAGAAATACTAACAGGACTGTGAGAGTCAGAATACTTGCTGGTTAGTAGGTGATCAAATACTTATTTCATGCAATTACATGCAAATTAATTATATAAAAATCATACAATGTGATTTTCTGTATTTTTTTTAGATTCTGCCTCTCACAATTGAAGTGTATCTATGATAAAAATTACAAACCTTTCCATTTTTTGTAGATGGGAAAACTGGCAAAATCATCAGTGTATCAAATACTTATTTTCTCCACTGTTTGAGGGCTGGTATAGTACTGTGTATAAAGGCTGGTATACATCTGTGTATGAAGGCTGCTATACATCTGTGTGTGAGGACTGGTATGTATCTGCACAGGATACTCGATCCATTACATCATCAACCAGACTGACACAAAAAATATGTTACTTTGCATGGTTGTTTCATTGGTAAAAACTTTTTGTCATAAATTTATTGAAGAAAAATGCATGCTCAGTGAGGTAAATATAACATTTGCTTATTTTTGGTTAGAAGATACTGCTATTTAAACTGTATCCGCATTTGCCATGATAGAAGTCTGGTAAATATGTTTTAGTATGTCAGGCAATTTAATTGTAATTAAAGGGGGGGTAGGGAAAAAAAATTTTGCCTTTTCACTTCACTTTTACAGTCAATTAAAAATTGCCCATTTTTTCCAGAAGAATAATGGTCTACAAAATGACACTCTTTATAAATAGGCCCCATGTCCCAAAAACCCTTGTTTTTCGTAAATAGAAAATGGGGTTTTTCCATTCAACTAAAAATTTTGTACTTTTTTTTTTCTACTGTTTTTTATAGCGGCCAAAATTTTTTTAGAAAAGTTTAATAAAAATTTTGCTGTCCCCCTTTTTTAAATAGGCTGGACCACACTCGTTTATCTTTATTTAGGCTGCAGTTTTTCAAGAAGTTTTTCAGCCAAAACTCATGGCTTTTGCTCAAAAGTTGCTCAAAAACTTCACATGTGATTCCAGTGTCAGGCCCCTATGCACTTGTTGGAAATTGATGCACAATCTGTTTGCATAGCACAATATGAATGCCACGTGGAATCCATGTACCATTTTGTTCAATAGGGCTAAGGCCTGGTTCCCATTTGTGTCACAGATTCTGTAAAAAAAAAAAAAAAAATATACAAAACGTAAACACTTTGGTACCACATTAACAAAACTCTCCCCCTCAACGGAACCTAAAGTCCCCTCCCACCAAAAAAACCCCAGGCCGAAAACTAATTAAAAAAATTTTTTGGAATTTCCCTGAACAGGGGTTTCCCATTTCAAAATTTTTCCCAGCCCAATTAAAAGCACTGCCCTCCAAAAACCACCCCCCCCCCGGGAAAGGACCCCTTTTACCTCCCCTTTTTTTACAAAATTTTTTTCCCGAGAAAAAAACCCTCCTTAAACCAAACCCCCCAAAAGGGTCACACCCTCTTTCTTTTTCCAGAGGCTTACTCCCATCCCTCGCCACCGCCAAAGGGGGTCATGCTATGGCCACCGATCCCAAAGTTACCCAACGACCGATAAACTTTTTTGCCTCAAACGTGCCACCCGAACCCTTTCGATGGTTGCCCACCCTGCCCAGCGTCAGGAAACGCATGCCCTAGGCTTAGGGGAGAGGCACCCTATGTAAGCAAACCCAACCCACATTGACCAGCTGGTACGGGATTTTTGCCCGGGGTACGGTTTTCATTCCCAGGGGCCATGTTCTGGGCTGGGGTTTATGTAAAGCTTTTTTTATGAAAAAGTTAAAATCCGTTTTTTTGGTATAAATTTTTAAAATCATCCCAAAAAAATTTTAAAAGGTTCCCCTCATCAAAAAAGCCCCATTTTCCCTTCCTGAATTTGGGGGGCCCCAAAAATAAGGTTTAAAAATAAACAGGTGAGAGTGTGGCGACGTCATAAAACGGGAGGGAAAGGTTTTGGTGCTGAAAAACACATCCTCTTTTAACAAACTGCACCGGCCCCAGAGTCTCTCCGTCTCAAGATAGGACGTGGCTCTGCCTGGGGCCAAACACCCAGGAAATTAGCATTTCTGCACAGAGAAACCTCTACTATTAGCGTGATCCTTCCAATTTTAGTTAGAAGAGATTTGAAGATTTTAAAGTAGTTAGCTAGAGAAAAAAAAACAGCATCACGCTGTAAAAGTCATGAGGGAGCGGGGGGGGGGGAACACAGAAAAAGCCTATCATAAAGAACACTGATAAAGTTCACCAAGACTTAGTGGACTTTGCACTGCAATATTTTTATATAACAGTTTGCTTTTTGAAATATTTGGATATTGGCACCAACTTATATTGGTAACACATCATTTCTAGTAACTGCGGGTCTCTTTGTTGGGTGCAAAACTCCCTTTTTTATCAATACATTTCAGATAGGTGTTCATTTTAAATTTACCCATCCACCTTTTTTTAAATATCCACCTTGCAGTTAAATTACAATCCACAATCTTGTATCACACATTTTTTGTTGCCAAAAAACCGGTATTATACGAAAACATACAATACTGTTTTTTTTGACTTTTGCACCCTTTGTTCATTGACCAGCATCCACGTAAATTTTAAAACAGCAATTCAAGTCCCACAGTAATTTTGAAAGGGCAAAAAATTTTTGGTATTATACAAAACAAAAATACTGTTTTTTTGACTTTTGCGCCCCCACTTTTTCATGACCAGCATCCACGAAAATCAAAAACAGCAATTCTATATCAACACGGGTAAATTTGGGAAAGGGGTGAAAAAATACCGTGTATTTAAAAAACAAAAACAAAACGTTTTTTTTTGTTTTTTTCCCCACCCAAAATTTTTATAGACACCTTGCTTTTAAATTTGAATCCAGCAATTTTGTTTTTGATTAGGGGGATTTGAAATGGGGGGGGATTTGCCATCTTTTAATAAGAAGCTTTCCAAAACTTTTCCTACCTTTTCAAATTTTTTATTTTGAAAATGGGGCAAATGCAGTGGAAGCAGCAAAGAGGGGGTTAGCACATGGGGTAAGGGGGAAGAAGGTGCTCCTTTCCCGTGCGGCGACAAAACGCAAGCCACGGTTTTGTCAGTTGCGGACCGTCCCGTCTCCTGGGTCAGGCCCCGTGAATCTAATAACAACACCGCCAATCGTCCTTTAGTGGTTAATGAAACCCGCATCTAGCAGCTTACCTCCTCGCCCCATCACGGGCCCCAAAATTCGTCATCCCAATCATCACATCCTCCAACATGAAACAGCCAAATTCAACTCGGTACCCCCCAAAATGTGGGATATCCCTTTTTTGAAGAACTCTTTGGGCAAAATGCGGTTGGGGGTCAGAAGGCATGTTTTTAAAAACAAGAGGAAAGATTTAGTCGCTCTAAAGCCCCGTTACTGAGCCACAAGGAGGGAAGGAAGCCGTCAATCCCGGGAAAATCCCCGGGGGTCGCAAGCCTTGCATGCCCCTTTTCTTGTACCCGGGAGCTTTTGGATGCGAAAAATCAGGGCACCAGAAAAACCCTTTTTATGAGATGAAGAGACGGCACGGGAAAACCCTCCTTCTTTTCCCAAAATTGGGTTCAGCGCTTCATCAGGGACGAGGAGGGAAAACGATGGGGTAGTGTCAAACGGGTCCCACCACAGAAAAAGGGCGGTCGCAGAAGCTGCTGAATATTCCCCAGCCACGGGCAGCGAAACCCCCCCCCTCGCTTTCCCGTTTAAAAAGGTCCAGGACCCTCAAACCTGGGGGCCCTTTTTTGAGCAACCCTGATTCACCCACGAAGTCATATGCCGCCTTTGCCGTAAACGCTAATAAGGCAAAACCTTAAGTGGTTAACCCCCACCAACAGGGCTAGTCCATGCAGCGAATGCATGAGTTAAATGGGGGAAAACTTGGCCAAAAAAAGGCCAACCGACGCCACCTCCAACCACTGTCACACCCCCTTCTCCACCCCCCCCCTCCGCCACCCCAAGCGTTCCTCACTCCCATGCCCCTCAGAGTCATGACAGGGATCACCTCCGTTCAGCCTCCACCGTCCCCGAGTAAACCCCCAGCACCCCCCAAGCCCATCCACCCCTCCTTCCGCCAGTTTTTACGACCCCACGCCGACAGCGGCCAGTCTAAGCAGCCAGCCTTCTGTCTTCCAGGTTTGGGAGCAAAGAAACACTTTAACCAAACCACCAAAACCCCAAAAGCCTAATTCGGCATTTGCCGGCTTTTTGGCCCTTGGAAAATTTTGCCTTTCCCTCTGGGGGAACAAGATGGGGCCACCCGTCATGGCCCCCCCCTGCCCCCAATACCAAAAGCAACAGCATTTTTTTGCCCGAAAAGCCGTCCCCCCTGGCCAGCCACGTGTCTCTAAAATTTTAAAAGGGGCGTTTCGCATCGTGTCCGAAAAGTCCATCTCACCACCGACCATGACAAGTAAGCACGGGCCAAACCGCTATTCTCTGTGACAGCTACTGGGGGACTGGGTGGAGTCTCTGGGGGGGACGTCTCTCAGGGCCGGCCACGCCCCTTTTTTAAAAAGCAGGGATGGGCGGGCTCTTTTCCCCCCAAAGGTCCTTGGGGGGGGTCACGTGCCCAGGGAACACCAGGCCGTGTTGAAATTTAAACGCCTTCGAGACCTCCACACACAGTCAGGAGCGTGGACGGCTCTCCCAACGAAAACCGAGCACTGGCTGGGTGACAAAAACCTTGTGCCAGGCAAGGGGGGGTTTCGATAACTGACCCCCCAAATCTGCTGCCGCCCCTTAAGATCGGTAGGGTTTGGACAATCCCTTGCCTGGCACAATGTCATGAACCTTTTTCTCCAGAAATTTTCAAAACACCCCGGTTTTCCCGGACGCCTTTCGAAAAGAAAAGGTTCGAGGTCCCGATTTTTGCTCTTTTCCCCGTTCGCACCCTGCCGTCCCGCCTGGCTCGTTGCAGCGTCAGCCGGCCTCCCCTCAAACCCCTCATGTTTTACGTGGCAACAGCTGGAATTCCCCCCTCCACATCTCCAGGGAAATTTTGGGGGGCACGCAACCCCTTACGCAGTAAAAAAAGTGACACTGGCCCGACAACACGGGGCGGGGCCTCGGGGTGTTTTAGCCCCGAGAGTGGGGGCAGGTGAAAGAGCTTCACCATCCTTGCCATTGAAGAACCTCAAAATGGGGTAAAGCGGACGATGCCCTTTTCACAGTGTGATCTTTGTTCTGGAACATCGTTTGGGCACCTGAAACATCGGTCCCCCCCGACGGGGGGGAACGGGCCAGATCAGACACGGAGCCTTTTTTCCCCCGTCAAATCCCCAAGGGCCCACATTACTCAATTTTATCGGCTTTATAAACAGTGGTTTTAGGGTCCGACTAGTGCAAGGCGGCACCCACTCTCAGGGTCATTTCTGAGGCAAATCAGGCTGTGTTAGCTGTGCCGAGGAAAACGGAGAGGAGGGGGAGGTTTCCTAGACATCGACGTCCCCCTTGGAAAAAAGGGTTGGCATGAATTTGAGCGATGAGGAAGATATTTGCTAGGGCCTCAACCCCAAAGGGTGGGAACTCATGGGTCCATCTTCCCCAGATGCTTGAATCTCCATTTCCTCCAACATGATCCTCGCATTAAGGGCCCTCAAAATGACAACATTTGGGGGCCACCCCCTGGATCCCCGGTACAAAAAAAAAACTCAGCACTTTCCTTTTCCCCCCACCCAAATAGAAGAAAATCAGAAAGGGGAACCTTCTGATTGATCAACTGGGAATCTGTTGCGCGCTTCACTTCTTTAAAAGTCACGGGTGGAAAACGCCAGCACGTACAGAGAATGCCAAAGGCTAGCGGCAGCAGCAGGCAAGGGGGCAGAAGCCTAATGGGTGACCTCTGGCAATCTTATTTACCACCTCACCCGCTGCAATGCAGGCCACAGATACAACACCCAGAGACCAGTTTAAGATCAGGTGCAGACACGCGTCCAACACCGATTTTTTTTGATGTGTTCCGGCCCCAAATAACTTCTGGGTATCCAAAATGGACGAATGGCCCGATGGCTGCCACGCCAAGAGGGTTTCCCCCCTCCCAGCAGCCAGCGCATACTTAGCGGACCTTCAGCACAGCCGGAGGAGTCATTACAGACAAACGCACCCGGGCTTTTCCACAATAATGGGGATTTTTTGACTTTCATAAGATAATCAGGCATGGACCTGATGATGTTGTGGCCCCAATTGCCGAGGTCCCGATTATTTTGCTGGTCTATTTCACTTTCCCTCCCCAAAAAAAAAATTTGGTCCTCTTTGAAAATTTAAAATTTTTAAAAGATAATTTTTTACGAAAATTTTTATTCTCAATTCCAACATTTTCTTTTTGCGGTTTTGCTGGGGGGAAAAAAACTACCCAGGTATTGACTTGTACTGAAAGGCTGGATTTCTCACACCCCTTCCGCCCTCTGTTTCAGCACGACATTTTTTTGCGCGTCATGGGGGTTTTTTAACCGGGGTTTAATAGATACGGACGCCACCGGGGCTCCACCGCATCCCTGTAACCAGCCCTGGGTCCATGCTGTGGGCCCCGGGGGACATAAAAAGCCAATGTCCCCTGAAACTAAAATGGGTGGTTGAAAACCCTTTTTCCGGGACTTTTAAATGTGGGGTCTGCAGGTTTTGGGGCCCTGCTGTGGGCCCCGGGCAGGTATAGTCAATGTCCAGTGAAAAAAAATGGGGGTTTTAAAACTCCTTTTTCCGCACTTTTTTAAAAGGGGGTCCATCAGGTTTGGGGCTCATGCTTTGGCCCAGGGCAGTTAGTCAATGTCCAGTGAAACAAAATGGTGGGTTTGAAAGATCCTTTTTCCGGCCCTTTAAATCTGGGGTCATGCAGGTTTGGGGCTAAAGCTGCGTTCCAGGACAGGATATTCAATGTCCATTTCCCAAGTAAGATGATGGTTCAAATCATACTGCCTTCTGGCACTTTTTAAATTTTGGGGGTTTGATGCGGGTTTTTAAGGGGTCATGCTGGGGTACAAGACAGGATAGTGAATGGTGTGTGATTTTTTTTTCTGTGGCTTTTATAACCTAAGTGTGTTGCCTAAGATGTAGCACGTATCCATTTACTGTTGTGGAATGTTAATTCCAGCTTCTCCAGCCCTGTTTGGGTGTACGAATGAAGGTTTTTGTTGCTCTCCCATAGACTTTAATGGTCATCGCTCATAATCGACTGCTCACTATCTAAAAACCTTATCGATGGTGGCCGACTATCGACTATCGCCCGATGTCGATAGCCAACGCAATCGCTCAACACTACTCAGGATCAGTAAGGAATTTGATGGCCGCTTCCCTGGTGACCAAATATCACCTCCAGGTGGTCTACCTAGAGATTCCTCTAGCCATCTTCTGTCAGCGGGGAGCTTATCAGCAACTCTACACAGTTTCGTACTGAGCTGTTGTCTCTTCACGTGGGTACATTACATAAGGAGGAAATATCGTTCTACGTGTTGCCCCGTTCTTCCTCAACAATACTTCTGGGTCTTCCTTGGCTCAGTGCCATGCCCCTATGCTTAAGTGGAAGATGGGTGAAGTTATGTGTTGTGGATCCAAGTGCCTTTTCATATCCATTTTTCAGTGTCAAATGCACCAGAATGTATGAGAGTGGTTTTTGTGCATTCATAAATGGTGTCTAAAGTTCATTGCACCTCGTCTATGTGTTTGCCGCATTATGGAACTTAGGCGCATAAGTAATGTGCCAGACCTGTATAAAGGCTATAGATAGGCTGGAAATAAAAGAAAAGTCATTAGAATAGCATCAGTGTATAGAAACTATGGTAGTGATCTTGCTTGGTGGACCACAGGTCCCAGCAAGACTTGTGGTGTGCTTGCTTTTGCTGTATGTAGAGTAAACGGTGAGAGCAGAAAAACTTAATTTTAAATTTAATATAGTAAAAATTAAAAATCATAATCTGAACAACGTCATCAGTGGGTTATTTAATATAAAATTAGTTTTAAATTCTATTAATTTTAAATACATTTTGTAGGAAATATTTTTGGGATATAATTGAGTTTGATAATTATCATAAATTACTTTTCATTATTATACTGGTTGTAAGGTGAGAAATATTGGACATTTTTTTGCCTAACAGCAAATCTAGATGCTCTTCGACTGCTCAGGCAGACCACATTAAAATAGATCTGCCTGTTCGAGCAGCAACGCGCCTAGTTTTGCCGACCCACATTCATATATGTGTCTAATATTACAAGTGTGGTGCGCCACCCCCCCAGAAAGTAATCTCATGTTAGGCGCACTAAAAAGTGTTGAGTCTTACGAAAAATGCGCCTAACACATTTGTTTGGTGCATTGGACATCGTAGCCAGCTCACATTGGCTCCTTTTACGCCAGAAAAGGGTGAGAAACCCAATCATACATGTCTCCCATAGCCTCTGATCGGAAGGTCAGTTCGTGTCAACATTATGGTGTGCTCTTTGTTCCCAGCTACAAATTAAACTGAACTTCTCCTTGGCTTATCATCTTCAGTTAAATGGGCAAATAGAGAGGGTCAATCAAGTCCTGGGCAACTACCTGCAACATTTTGTCTCTGCTCCCCAGGATGACTGGTCCAGCTTGCTGCCATGGGCAGAGTTCTCTTGTAATTCCCTGGAGTCAGAGTTTGCTGGTGCCTCTCCGTTCTTCATTGTGTATGGACAACCTCTCCACCCAACTCTCCCTCTGTCCTTGTCTTCTGATGTTCCTGCTGCGGATAATCTGGTTCAAGACTTAGTGATCATCTGGGAAGAAACTCTCAAGTCTCTTCAATGGTCATCTGCCCAAATGAAGGCCTGAGCAGATTAGAAGAGAAGGGCTCCCTCGTCCTACGCTCCTGGTGACAAAGTCTGGTTATCTTCTAGATATATTTGAGTAAAGATTCCCAGTTACAAACTGGGCCCTAGTTTCTTAGGACCATTTGAGTTGCTGAAGAAGATAAACTCAGTGGCCTATAAACTCCGGCTTCCACCCAAGATGCATGTCCCTAACTCCTTCCATGTCTCATTGCTGAGACTACTCATCCTGAATCGCTTGTCCCGGAAAGTCGCCTCCCCTGCGCCTAAAGCTGATACCACTGAGGTCTATGTCATAAGAGAAATTCTGGCCATTGAAGACGATCAGGGGGAAGCGACATTTCCTTATTGACTGGAATTGGTTCAGACCAGAAGAAAGGTCCTGGGAGCCGGAGGACAATATCCTGGACCGTAAGATCCTCCAGGCCAAAAAGAGGGGGATTACAAAGGTGGGAAGGTACTGTCACGGGCCGTGAGCACACTTGTAGCTCCGTTCGTGCGTGCTGGTACTCACCTGTCCTCGTTCCCAATGTCTCTGCTTGCCGGCATGGGCGTCTACGCTCCCTCGGGCGCACGTGCTAACTCTGTTAAATTTAAAGGGCCAGTACACTGGTGATTGGTAATCACCGGATGCAGACCCTATTTAAACTTACCCTTTCCTGATGTTCCTTGCCAGATCGGTAGTGCCTTGTAGCCTAGAAAGAAAGCGTTTCCTTGTGTTCCCTTGCTATACCATGTACCATATCTATAGCCTCCGTCTCTCGACCACAAACTTTCGCCGCCTGTCCTGACCTTCCTGTTTGCTCCTTACTACAAGCCAGCCTAGCGATTCTGTACCATGCCTCACCTCGGCCACCACTGCAGGCAAGTCACGCCAGTGGTAGCAACCTGGGGGTTTGCTTGACACAGCAAGTCCAAGCCGCTTTGCAGCAGGCTCTGGTGAAACCAGCGACCCTCTTTGACTCCGTTCCCTGGTGTGGTTAACACCATCACCTGCAGTGGTACAGTGGATCCACTATTCCAGCCGTTACAGCTAGAACCTTCTCTTTCTGTAAATATGGAGGTCTGAACAGACACCAAATGAGGTAGAATGTCAGACTAAGATCCCAACTGAACTGAGGTCACTTTGACACGGTTGAATCAAATTTTCATGCATCTGAAAGTAGCAGATATGCATATAAAAAAAATTCCTATATTCCCATTAACTGCTTATTGGTGTTTGTCGAGTGCTGCTGATATTTTGTTGTGTTAGCATTGATATCCTGGCACATCAGCGTGCACCTACATAGTCTTCTTTAAAATTGTTTTGGATGTGCTGACCAATTTTATATTTTCTTATTTTTGGGTCTCTGATTTATGGCAATATTATTTATTCCATATGGCAATATTATTTATTCCTATATATATATATATATATATATATATATATATATATATATATTATATATATATATATATTATATATATATATATATATATATATATATATATATATTATTGCCACTTATGTTGCTGCTTGTTTCTTCTCTTTAGGTGTTGGGGACAGAGGCGTAACTTAAGGCTCCTGGGCCCTGATGCAAAGAATGAATTAGGGCCCCCAGTTACCATGTGTCTTTACAGTACTGGTGTCTTCTTATGTGGCTGAATGGCTTTTGGGCACCCTTAGGCTGCTGGCCCCAGTAGCGGCTGCTATCGCTGCACCCCCTATAGCTACGCCCCTGGTTGGGGACCCAATCTTATTTTGTTATGGGGCCTTATGAATTCTAGTTACGCCTCTGGCCAAGTGTACACATATAACAGGAATGCAAGTATAAATTACATTTCAATGTCAACTATTGAACAACTGCTTCCTCAGAATTACCTTGGTGGTTAAGGCCAGAACACACCTACAGATAAAGAGCGGTAATGATCTGTGACTTCAGGAAATTGCGCTTATCTGATGAGCTGTTTATTTATCGAGTACTGAATCACCTCATTGTCTAGTCAGAAATGCAGAGGAATGTGCAATTGGCTTTGTGTTTTCAGCTTAATGTGGAAATTTATTGAACGTTAAATGGAAGTCTATAGCATACTTCAGTGTCTGTCCTCATTAGGCTCATGGCGGGGAGTGGCCTCTGGCCAATGCTGTATGCTTTCACTATGAACAAGATGTGTTTGAACACATGAAGGATAAAATGTGGGTTTCTAACGGTGATTGAAGGAGAAGTGTATGTGTGTGTCTTCAGCACAGGCCCCCTAGACCGTAGTTAAACAACACGACTAATGTGCGGTCAGTTACTTGGCAAAGGAGCCCTGTGCTGATAACACCACTGCTTGCTATCCTCTGAGGACTCTCTGCTGGAAGACTCCACAGTGCCTCATCCCTTGATGCCTCTGATGCGGGTGATCCTAAGACTACATGGCGCCAACCACAACATGCTACCCACCGTGAGAGAGCAGAATGCAGGCTGCTTTGCTCAGGAGTTATCGTCTATCATACTGATTGACAAAACCAAGCGTGAGCAGAAAAAATAAACATGAACAGAGGCTGCAGTGTAGAGAGCAGTCAGCTGGGAGTTTCAGTATTTGGCCTTGTTGATCCTGCTCGTACGCTGGGTTATCTTCTCCTCTTTTCTATCATTTATCATCATTTTGAGCAGCAGAGCAGGAGAAAAGCTGCAGTTTATTCTCTTCCATTGCTCTCATTTATTTAACTTTTGATTTTTAAGTATTCACATCTGAACTTCCCACCCATTCTCTCAGCACGAATACGACAATTCACAGCGTCGTCTCTTGCGATTGTCCAAATAAATACCTGCAAAGCCCTTACTGCTTCTATTGAAGCTCTAATCATAACATCGGTAATTCCACGTTGCCTTGGAATGCCAGAACTCTTCCATGTGGGACGTAGGACTAAACAACTGTGAAATGTCTTGTCTTAAGATATGGATGCTCTATGCCGCCGCTATCTTTCATAATAAAAGCTGGCGAGCAGCATTAAGGTGGAATACGTTCTGACAGCTGCTGCAAAGAACGACTTGTCAAACTGAAGCTCAGACAAGTGATTTGTTTGCTTCTTTTGTATTGTCATGATGCCAACCCCAGTATTTTCCTGAAGGGTTCAGATGTTCCAAGTTTATGTTACAATCCTCTTATAAGAAAATGTATTTCTCCCAAACAAACAGGAAAAAAAAAGATTATTAGGTTGGTTTCACACGCTGCGTTTTTGTGACATTTATTTGAATGTTTTGTGAGGTATATTGTGTGGACAGATATTATATTAAAGTATGACATGCGTTACATACAGTGTTTTTTGTGAGTTTTTTATGGCTTTTTTATGGATGTTTTGTGGGGGGGTTATGAGGACAGATATCACTTTAAAGTCAATGTGAAATATGGCATGCGCTACATTCAGGTTTATTTTAAGTTTTTTTATGACTTTATTATGGATGTTCTGTAGGTTTTCTTTTAGTGTGGACAGACATTACATTAAAGTCTATGTGAAATATGCCACGTGTTAAAGTGTTTTTGTGAGTTTTTTATGTCTTGCATGGATGTTTTGTGTTTTTTTAGTGTGGACAGAAATTACATTGAAGCCTATGTGAAATATGTCACTTGTTACAGTGGTTTTTGTGAGTTTTTTATTGCTTTCTTATGGATGTTGTGTGGGGGGGGTTATGAGGACAGATATCACTTTAAAGTCAATGTGAAATATGGCATGCGTTACATTCAGGTTTATTTTGAGTTTTTTTATGACTTTATTATGGATGTTTTGTAGATTTTATTATTAGTGTGGACAGATATTACATTAAAGTCTATGTCAAATATGCCACGTGTTAAAGTGTTTTTTGTGAGTTTTTTATGTCTTTTGCATGGATGTTTTGTGTTTTTTAGGTATGGACAGATATTACATTAAAGTCCATGTGAAATATTACATGCGGTATATATAACTTTTTTTTGTTTTTTTCTGGGTTGTTTTAGATGTTTTGTGTATTTTTTGTGTGGACAGATATCCCATTAAAGTCTGAGAAAAATGTTGTGCGTTATACACAGTGTTTTCTGTTTTTGTGGCAGTTTTTTGGGTCAGTGCCCTTTTTTTTTTTCAAAACACAACATGCTCTGGGTATGGTGCTTTTTTCTAATGTTTTTCTCATGTTTCTCTATAGGACTTGAAAAACAACAGCAAGGGGATAAAAAACACCATGTAAATGTTTGTCAGAAAACAATGCTATTAAAAATTGCATGACTCATCATGACTAGATGCAGATAAAGTATGTGTGAAGGAGGCCGTAGACTGTGTTTCAATACATAGGTGATATAGAGTTAAAGGCTTGACAACATTTAATAAAAAGAAAATATAAATTGGGAATAACTGAAATACATAACATCATGTACTGTATATGTGGAATTTAATGGACAACATAAAAACAATTAATTGGATTTCAAGTGACCTGACCCTTCAGGTCAATAAGTACATTGCAGCTACAAAACCAGTGCAAAATGGAAGGGAGGAACTGATACTTGAAACATCTTGCAAACTGCTGAAATGCTCTATCTGTAACATTATGTGCTTCAGGTGACCAGTCATATACACCATTTCCCCATACATCCCCAGAACTTGTATCTAACTAACAAACTAGACAATGATCACAATGAAATCTGCCAACGATGCATGCAACATTAACTGTCGAAGACCCAGACATAGATGGAACAGATCAAATAAGAGTAGGATGGCTCAATGTTTCTGATATCCTCTTATCTTCCACCCCAATAAAAAATGATTATTTAGCTAACGTGAACATTAATGTTTATGGAAGAGTTAAAGAGGTCATGTGGCCGTTCCTGACATGTATGATACAGTAATGATTCTTTGAAACGATTATGGAGCATCTTCTATTATAATCTGTGTTGTGCTGTTCCTCTGTTAATTCCTTCTAAACTCGTGACTGAATCTGTCAGCTGGGTGTTACCATTTGGGGGGGGGTGTCTCTGTACAGTCCGACGTTATCCAATCAGTGCTGACAGAGTCAGCATGTGCAGGGACACGATTCTATGTAAACTAGAATGGTAACACCCAGCTGACTGATTCAGCAATAGATTTTTAGACGGAATAAAAAAGGAAAAGCACAACACAGAGATATAAGAGAAGATACTCCAAAATTGTTATTTCACATAGAACAGAAATGCTTACTAAAACAGAAGATATCACAGGCCCTCTTTAAAGGGAATCTGTCGCACATTTTTTTTTACCTATTAAATCAAGCCCCTGATCCATATTCTTTTCCTCTCAGCCGTTTTTATTTCCTGATTGTAGATTTCTCAATACGGCCGTCTATATATGATTGTGGGGAAGACATTCTTGCTTGCACTGCTTTAACAGCAGTCAGAAATGCCTTACAGCAGCTTCATACACATAGGAGCCTTAAGACTGATTTTGTCCCATAGACTTCTATAGGAGCGTTTTCTACTAATGCTGTGTGACCTGGGAAGAAATCACTGTGCAGGGAGGTGAGAGGGGGGAGCTGTGACTGGTGGATTCTGTGTTATCTATACACATTGGTATCTCCTTTCAGTTTGACCTTGCTTTTACTGATAATGAGCAGACACTGAAAATCTCCATCTACAGAACAGGAAGTGTCAGACTATTATTAGGCTTAGTGGCCAAATAGAAAACTGCAGGACTTAAGAATCAATAAAAAATACTGAAAGTGATATGGAAAATTTAAAAACAAACATAAATAAAAATTCCTAAAAAATGTGTTTAACATAAAAATGTGAGTTAAACAATAAGTCATTTTTTTATGACTCATTCCCTTTAAGGGAACATAACAGATGACAATTGCCTTATGTGCTGCTTTTTAGTTTATGATCGGTAAGCTGGTTATGGCCAGAAAAGTATAGACATTGACTACTAAATAGACACCCAGGTTGTCAAAGAAAGATTTGCAATTGTGATTTCTTTTATCCTTTGGGTTTGCGTTTTCTTTCACATTAGGAGGTTATGCCTACAAAGGACAGTTGCTCCAATGAAGTAAATCTGCCAATTCCCTAAATGGAGGACTATAGCACAATTTGATACAACCACTAGATTTAGTAAACAGTTAAATCATTTTTCTCTGAAAAGAACATTAAGGTTTTTTGAGGCATGCAAATACAGCCATTTCCTTGCAAAGAATGCAGACACTGTCTACTACACTAAAACATCAAGAAATGTCAAAGATTTCATAAAACCTATCTATCCTGAAAAGAAAGTCAAAATAACATATACCCAAAATGATCCGATTTCAAAATCTCTTCTAACCCAAGACCACAGGGCTTCTTAAATAGGTCTGTCAGGACCACTGTGGTAATAAGGGATCTGACTAGGGAAAACGGCCTTGACCTGATTACCTAATCCTTTTAATGTGTTTTGAAATTTTAGTAGGCTACTTGTCAACCAGGAATCCCATAAAGTTTCAAATTGTAGTAGCTAAAAGTGAAAACATTCAACATTCTGCTTGCAGCTTTTAACTAACAAATCAATTAAACAGGTTGGACTGGGTTAAGCAAAGAACTCTTATTTTCCAGATATAAAAAAACGCCTTTGTCTGCTGCTTTCTCTCGCAGGCTTTAAGTATTTACAAGGTTTCTGCAAAGCTGCATTCATTAGAACGTGTGGCATTTCATTCACAGCAGGTGGTCAGCCAGAAACGAGGCCTGCCCGTGAAATATGCAATCCGTTTTCATACACTTTAACCAGAAATGTGCACCTCAATCGTTTCTCGACCAGCTCTAATTTCCCTTTCTCCTCTTAATCTGGTCTGCAAGTCATGAGTATGCATTAAAATCTACCTAAACATTTCCCCCTCAGGCAATGTAATTCCGAAATAAGCAAGCAGCAGTTCACAGCTCGGCAGTAATGGATTAATTTGAACCTAATGTCGCTGTAGTTTACTGCTCCAAATGTTCTGGTGTAGTTGTAGCCTAGAGGCACAGTGTTGTGGCATGAGCAGTGCCTGGACCTAGAGCTACAGTTGGCTTAACATCTGTACATCACATTTGCCATGTGCCTCATTATCCCGCACCCAACTGTGCCTACCTGTCCCAATCAGCTTCTCAGCCACAGGCTATCCAGTTTTTTTTCCAAGTAAGAATCTTTGTTCTCCTTCTCACTTACTAAATTTTTGCAAGACCTCTGCACCCAAGCAGTGGGGATCCTGTCCATGTGAACCTTTTAGGTTATGTGGGTTCTTAATTCACCATTAGAAACAGGAAAATTACAACATTAAATTTCTCACATGTCACTGCATAAATCGTACCATTTGCAAAATCTAATATAATGTCTGTGACTAAGCACATAAACATGTAATAAAGAATAGACTGGCTGGGGCTCTTAAGAGCTTTACGTTGTATCAATTAACTGCTGTGAGAAAGGAAACAGTTAAAGGAGATAGAAGCTCTCTTAGAAATCACTGCTCTAAAAATACGAAATAGACACATATTAAAATGCCTGTCCAAGGAGCACGCAATAATGGAAGCAGCACACTCACTTAATCCAGAAGACGATGTATGAGTTATTGTATAGGAACTTTTGTTTTCCTTTTCATTTCCTTCTGAGAAAGTTCAAATGTATGCAGCATTCCCTAATTCTATTCCTATCACCAGAGACGCTTCTTTGAATGTTATGACTTTGGATTATGACTTCAAGTCCTGTGCTTGCCGCTGTTTTAATGAATTACACTGAGGTCAACATAGACTATTGTAATGATTTAAAGGGGTTGTCCAGTTTAATAAAATAACAGCTAAATGGGGCTAAGGTGGGTAAAAATAGGAAAAAAAACCTGATACCTCCCAGTCCCCTGCTTTCGCTCTCTGGAGCACCATGGAATTTGCTCCTTTTATCTTCTGGGTTCTTGTCCCATAGAGGCCTGTGCTCCATTCACTGACTATGGAATGCGGGCCTCTCCTGTGTGTTGGGTGAAGAAACCTGAAGTTGAGGACATAGCCTTGTTAGGAGGGTAGCTAGGAGGACTGAAGGGGCATGGGCTACAAGTGCCAAAGGCTGAGGGGATGTCAACAAGCATTGGTTTGGTCAGCATATTTAAATGTAGGCGTAGAGTAACAAATTAAATCTTTTTCCCAGGTAAAGGAAAATCAGTTTCATCACTGAGCCTTGTTAATCCAGCCATGTTGTATATTATGTGCTTTTTTAAATAAAATGAAAGCCAAGATGGCATTAAAAAACATCATTCTACTATACTTTTACTATATACTTATATACATACACACACATATATATATATATATATATATATATATATATATATATATATATATATATATATATATACTGTTCACTATGTTTGAGCGTCACCATGGACTTTAAAGGGTTTTCTGGATTTCAAAAAAGCTCCACAAAATGGCCGGGACTGCTTTAAAAAATAATAAAGTGTAAATCCAGCAAAAAACAATGGGGCAGATTTTTTAAATACTGTCAAAGGGTTTTTCGTTTAGTTTTTAAATTTTAGTTTAGGACGTCTAACAAGCCCCACATTTATCGTAGTGTTCGTAAATCTAGTGCATGTAGAAACCGGTTTTAAAACCTTTTTTGGGGGTTGGCTTACCAGGTCCCTTTAACGGCCCCAAAAAACTTTGGCACACTATAAACCACACCCCTTTCAAAGAAGACACGCCCCTTTCAATGAGACCACTCCCCTTTTGTTGAACGAGGTGCAGAACTGTCTAAAACACACCATAAATGTCGTGTAAAGCATGGACGCCATTAGTTTTGGTGCAAATTGTGCCAGAAGTTGGGCGCAATGTCTTGAAAAAAAATAAAAAAACCCCCCCCAAAGGGTTTGGTTTTTAAATTTTGAGGGGAAAAAGGGGGCAGGCCCAATAAAAGTTTGAAATAGATCGGGCTGTGCAATGTGCTTTTTAGGAAAATACTGGGTGAAAGTCTAGAAGGAGAAGACATCCTTATATTTTGATACCCCATTTACCCAGGCACAGCTGCATAGAATTTAAATGATTTGAAAAAAAGAGGGCCCCAAAAATTTAAATTTAAAAAGGAAAAACCAGTAATAAAAAAAAGCTTTGGGAAATTTAAGTCAGTTTTCTTTATTTGTAGTAAAATCCCCACTGTGTGAAAGCCCCCTTTAATATTTAACAAAAAATCGTTATGTACGGGAGTGGGGAATGAAAATTTTTCAAAAAAAGAATAATGGAGGTGAAAAGGAAAAAGGGGCATAGTAAAAAAAAAATTAGAGGACTTTTTTAAGACTTTTTTAAAGCTGCTGGATGAAGAGCATTAATATTTCATATTATTGGCACAAGTTTTTTAACCGGGAAGCCAACCTGAATTCCCGGGAAATGAAGAACGGGAAAAGGGATCCCAAACTGAAAAAAGCCGGGACTTGGTTTTAATCTTTCTCTATGGGTATGGTAAGTAGATTTAGATATCTTGGGATTTGATTAGTTTCCGGGAAACTTGGATGATCCCCTTTTCTCTTGAGCAAGTTTTTTGGAAACAAAGGGTTTGAAAAACCCGAAACTGATTTTGTTACTAAAAGAGACACGTGGTGCTGCTCAGCCAGCTACAATAGTAAATATAGCTTAAAAGTTTTTATGGGGTTTTTTTAAATAGAGGGGGGCAAATTTTTAAAAAAAATTCGATTCTGTGTTTTTCCGCCAAAAAATTTTTTTCCGACAAAAATAAATTCTTTCCCGAATTCTTGGGGAAGGGAATCGCGTTTAAAAAAGCAGCTTTTTTCCAGGCTGCACAGGCCTGCAGGGTGCTGTAAAACGTTTTTTTCCCCATGTTTTAAATATGCAGGGGGGAGCTTGGTTTGGTTTTCCTTCCCAATTTTGTTTTTTTGAAAAGACACGCAGATGCCCTTGCCGCTGCTCTTAGAATCCCCTTATTTAAAAAAATTCCCTGGGCATTAAGGGGGAAAAAATGACCAAAAAAAACTTTAAGCGGGGGAAAGTTTTTTTGATAAAAATCATGCAGGAAAGCTGGAAAAAAACAAGCTGGAGCCAGGTGGTAACATTAGTGACAGAGTGGGGGGACGGGGGCAGCCACAGCAGATGGGGTTTAAGGGGAGTGGCACCAATGACATTCTGGAGGTGGCAAAAAAACAGGAGTAGGCCAAAGAGTGGCACAATGACCCCCCCGGGGTGGAGGTGACGGCCGGGCCCGCCACAGCAGCAAGAGGTCAGGCCCGTGGGACAAGACTTCTGGAGGTGGCCCAAAAAAAGGAGGAAGCCACGAATGGCACAAAAGACTGGAGCGGAGGTCAGGCGGGGGCGCATGGAAATCAGGCAGTGGCCCCAATGAAAAATTTTGGGGGGACACGGCAGCAGCCACAGCAGCAGCCAAAAGACTGGGGAGCGGAAAGGGCACCGGGGGGCGAAAACAGGGGGTTAGGAGTGGGACAATGCATTTTGGGGTGGCCAAAAAACAGGGGCTAGGCCACAGGGGTGGGACCCAAACACACAGTTTTAGAGGGGCACAACAGCAGCAGTAAGAGGTCAGGCAGTGGCACAATGACATTTGGAAAAGGGGGCAAAAACCAGTTTTTGGCCACCGTTTTGGCACAATGACACAGTGTGGAGGGCACGGCGGGGAGTGCAGAGCAGCATGGGGGTCGAGAGGGGCACAATGGCATTCTGGAGGTGGGGGAAAAAAGGAGGAAGCCACAGAGTGGGACAATGACTGAGAGCGGGGTACGGGCGGGGGAGCCGCATTTAGGTCAGGGGAAAATGGCAAAAATTACAAAAGTGTGGAGGAATGGCAGCAGCCAAGCCAGAGCTTTTAGGTTTTGACGGGAAAAATGACAAATTCTGGAGGGGGGGCAAAAAAAAAGGAGTAAAGGGCCCCAGAGTGGCTATGACAGAAATTTGAGGGGCGGCGGCGGGGGCAAAAGCATGAGGTCAGAGGGGTGGAAAATGACCGTGTGGGGTGTCACGGCAAAAAGCAACAGCAGCAGCAGCATGAAGGGCATAGAGAGGCCAATGACGGGTGTTGAGGTGGGGGGGCCCAATTTCCATCCCTGGTAAAGATGGTTGGGAGGGGAGATGGAGAAAACTGGCAGCAGAAGTGTGGCCTTAAAGGGGGTGGCGCATCGGGGAAAAGTGGTTTAGGAGGTGTTTGGGAACCCCGACTGAGCCCCAAGTCATTGGTGTGTGGAAAAACCTGGGGCCCCTCCCCGCCCGATTCATCTTGACAAAAGGTCAAATCGTTTTCCCCAAAATTTCCCCTTTTGGGGCAGGGGTTTTCCCTTGGGGTTAAAAATGGCCCCCCCCGCAATGAACCCCGCTCTGATGCCACACTACTGGGGGGCAGGACAGCTTTCCCCGCAAAAATCGGGAATTGTGGCCAAACATCCAGTTTGGGTGCCCAGTAGTTTAGCGGATTTTTCTTAAACTGAGGTGGCAGAGTGGGTGTCCCAAATAGGCCACCCTGTTTGGTTTTTGGGCCCGCTTTCCCGGGGCCTGTGTGCTGCTGGCGGACTGCCCTCCCCACTAGGGGGGGGAAGGAGCTGCCCCATCGTGACTTTCCCGACTTGGGGTTTCTACTGAGGGGGTGGTTAATGTTCCCACCCCCCCCCCTTCCCCCCGCAGAACCCCGGCAGTAGTGTGAGGGGGCTGAGGGGAAACCCCCGGTCAGACCTTTTTCCGAGAGGGGGCGTTTTGGCCCCATTTTTCGCGGCCAACGATTACGGAGGATTTCCCCATAGTATTTGAGTTTGTCCTCCTTCCCCAAAAGCTGGGGGAAAAGGGTCCCCTTTTGGCCCGGGAGAGAGGGGGCCCAAAAGGGGGGGAGGCCCGAAGTCATCCCCCTGCCGGATGTGACAATTCCCGGGTGTCACTAGCCAGGCAAATAAGGCTTGCGCGGGGCCAAACTGCACCCAAAAAGACTCCGAGGGGCTCCCTGCCTCCATTTCCCCTGTATATTGCCACGGGGCTTGGGGGGGCATCTGCCTCTTTTTCCTCATTCCCCTCCCCTCCTCCCGTGCTCCTGTCCTTTTCTTTGTACCCGGGTTGAAATCCCCTCATTTCACTGGCGACTTTACAAAAAAACGTGCCCTCGAAAAGGCCTCAACAAACGGGAGGTGTCACGCATGAGCTTTCCTGGGGTTTACATCAAAATTACCCCAAAGGGGGGGTACTTCGTCTGCCCGGATCATCAAAAAATCGTTAATGGCCTTTTCTTTTTCATTCCCGTCGGTCCAAAAAATGTGCAGGCTGGGAATTTTAGGGGTGGAAAAAATCGATTCAGAGGTGTTTTGGGGGGGGCCCTTTGCCGCTGCCAAATGAGGAGGATGTTCTGGCTTTGTTTAATGGATAAAGTGCATGCACAGTTTCCTGGCCCTTTTAAAAATCTGGAAGATCGGTGGAAGACTTCGGGAAACCCTTTTTACAACCCGAATTTAACACCGGGGCGCAGCCGGGACCCCCATGTTCCTTTCCCAAAATTTTTTCCCTCACCATGGTTCCGATTTGCGTTTGGCCCCGGGGGAAAAAACTACACAAAAAATTTCTTGCTGCATGACCCCGGGCAGTTCCTCCCCCGTGTGATTCGTTCGCCGAGGAAAGCCCGGTGTAGAAATGCGTGGGCCCGGGTGTGCCCCACACTGTGGTATGATGGAGCAAGGGACTTGTGGAGCTGGGGTTTGGGGGTGATGGGGGGCCCAAAAAATTGGCGCAGGGTGCAAACAGTTGGGGCAACGTGGAGGAGAAGCGGGGGTCTCCTGTCCCAAATTGTTGGTGTGCCTGGGCGGAAGCACATTTAACCCCCGTGGGCCGTAAAGGGAAATGTAAATGGCCCTGACGTAGTTACAGCTCCCGACGTCCCCCGGTGCCCTTTCAAACCCTTTGGGAACCAAAACGATAAGCTCAAAAGGGTGGCCCACTTTGTTTCTTATTTAGAAGTGCTGGGGCTTGCCTTTTTGGAAAATAAATTAGGTTGGGGGAAATTCCATCTCGGTCGGACAAGTCTTAGTTCTCTGAATGGTTTTCAGAAATCCCCATTTGGAAAGGGAGGGCTGCAATACCCCAAAACTTGGAAAGGAGCAAAGGGGCATGCTGACCTTTTGGATGGTTTGGGGGCTTCTTTTTGTTTTTGCAATGCCTCGTGAACGAAAATGCTGGCGCCCGGGGTAGGATGGGGCAGGAAAAATCTGGACCGGGGGGATGATGGGCAAAGAGAAACAGTCCTTCTGCAGAGGTGGTGGAGCCTTGACTGGGTGCAATGGCATGCGTGCCACTGGGCGCGGTGCTGCTGCTGTTGCTGCCCCAGCGGAGGGGCCAAACCCCTTGAGCCCCGTTTTCTTCCCCGGCCAAAGGATGGTTTACACTGCATGTTTTTGCGCAGGGCCGTGGTGCCCAAAAATTTTGGGCCCCCGGCCCCCCCCCGCTTCATTTCTTTCCCCCAGAAATTCTACATTTTACCCATTTTTTCGGTCCTCCGGGGGTCTTAGCAAAGAAAATGTCACACCGCGGTTTTCGGATTTTACCGCCCGCTCCGCCCTGAGGGACTAATGCCCCCCGTGCCCGCTGGCCCCTTTTGCCGCTTTCTTTCTTGGACCCGGGGAAAACGGGTTTTTTACCCCCTGGCCCTTGGCTCCCGACCCCACAAAATGCTGCCCATCCTGCTGACTCAAAGGGGCCCCAAGGGCCCACTTCTTGGCTGCGCTGGCCCGACGTGCAAGTGGGCGCCCCCTTTTTCCTGACGATGATGAAGGGCCCCTTTCCTCACCCGGCTTTCCCAAAATGCGGTCGGCTCCTTCCCTATTTTTGTGTTTTTATCGTCATGTTTTCCTCATTTACGGTTTGTTTCACCCAGGCTGACCTTAAACATGAATCCAAAGCCCCTCTCCAATCTATAATTTTCCGCCTACTGCAAGGAAAAGGGGGGTATTGGGGCCCCCTTTTTTTCGCTTTCCAAGTAGCTGCTGCTGGCCCTTTAAAAATTTTTCATTTTCGTATTTAAATGGGGGTGGGGGCCCAGGACCACTAGTAGATCTCGGGGGTGAAAGGGGAAACCCGGGGTTTGGGGCAGGGCGGGTTGGGGGACCCGGTGAGGGCGCCGAAATTCCCCCTTCCCCGGGCCCTGCCAATAAAAGGGGTTTTGTCTGAGGTTTCCCCCCGACTCTTGGGGTGGGGTTGTCAGATGTCATCTGGGGGGAAATGGAAGACCTTGTCAAAAAAACCCAAAAAACCCTTTGGGTTGCGGAAAAAACACCGGCCGGGTTTTTG
Organism: Phyllomedusa bahiana; assembly: GCA_025379985.1. Classification (NCBI taxonomy): domain Eukaryota; kingdom Metazoa; phylum Chordata; class Amphibia; order Anura; family Hylidae; genus Phyllomedusa; species Phyllomedusa bahiana. The sequence goes on from JAODAL010020735.1 coordinate 58,863, forward strand.
ACAGCGGGGAGTTTGGCCTCACCGGGGGGACCCTGTTTGGGCGTCCCCTTGCTGTTTTTCTGGACCCGGGTGTTCCAGGAATGTTTGGGGCACTGCCATCGCAAAAGGGGAAAAGGGCCCGCCCCCCTTCTGTCTGACATACTGTTTGTTCAAAAAGTACCCGGGGCACTGTTTTATGATGGGTATCCCCGTATTTGATTTAAAAATTTTTTCCCCGTTTTTTCTCCAAATTTAACCCAGTAACAAGCTTGGGGTAACCCTTTGGGTATAAATTGCGCTCCCCAAAGGCCAGGAAAAATTTACTTGTATGTGTCGTTTAAAAAAAACTGTGTGTTTTTCTAAATTTTAAAAACACAAAAGGCTTAATTTAAAACCCTTTGGACATGAATTGGTACAGGAAAAAAGTATATATTTTGGCGTTTTAAAAAGAGGTTAATTTTTTTCAGCACACCCGCAAAAAAAAACGCCCTTTAAATTTAACCCCCGGATGTAAAAATTCGCCAAAGAATTGAGGGGCACAAATAGTAGCTTTGTAGGGGTTACAATTGATGTTTTCTACGCCCCACAACAGAGATAAAAGTTGTAATTAAACCCTTTTCAGGTGAATTAGGCTCAGGAAAAAAGTATATATTTTGGGTTTAAAAAAACGGTTTTTTTGGGGGAAAAAACCCGAAAAAAAACGCTTTTAAAAACCCCTGGAAAGTTTAAAAATTTCGCAAAAATTGAGCACACAAAAATAGTTTGCTTTGAGCGTTTTTTAATAATTTCGGGGTTTTTTTTTACGCCCCAAACAAGAGGGTACAGGTGTAATTAACCTTTGCTTGTGAATTAGGCTACAGGAAAAATGTATATATTTTTGGGGTTTTAAAAAAAATGGGTTTTCTTTGTCCCGAAAACCAGCAAAAAAAGCTTAATTAACCTGGGGGGGTAAATTGCGCCCAAAAAAAAATTTAGCCGCACAAACTAGTAAACTTTGTAGGTGTTACAAATTTGGGGTTTTTTAGCCAAAAAACAAGGATACAGTTGTAATTAACCCTTTTCTTTTGGAAATTTGGTTCAGGAAAAATGTATTATTTTTGGGCCTTGGAAAAAAACGGTTTTTTTTTGTAGGGACACCAGCAAAAAAAACGCTTAATTAAACCCCGGAGTAATTTTTCGCCAAAAAAATTGAGCCGCAAAAAATAGTAGTTTGTAGCGTGTTACCCAAATTTGGGGGTTTTCTACGCCACATAACAAAAGGGTTTCAGTTGTAATTAAAACCCTTTTCTTGTTTAATTTGGCTACAGGAAAAAAAAGTATATAATTTTTGGGGTTGAAAAAGCGGTTTTTTGGGGGGCAGCACAACCCGCAAAAAAACGCTTAATTTTAACCCCCTGGATGTTTAAATTTTGCAATTTAAGGGGGGAAAAAAAAAATTTTTGCGCCAAAAAAGAAGTGGTTTTTTTATTGTAAAAAAAGCTGTTTTTTTTTAAATGATTTCAACGGAAATGGCTTTTGAACCCCCCTTGGATATTGAATGTATAGCAGCTGCAGTGGAAAACAACTGGATTTCAGATCCCAAAACCCCCAAAAAATTGAAATTTGAACCCTTAAAAGGGAAAAGTTTTCTGAGACAAGCTGAGGGCACCCCCCGAAATCGTATATAAAATCAATTCAATTTTTAGTATCAGCGCGGGGAGGGACCTTCCCCCGTCTGTACAGTGAGAGGGTATTTAGCCTTTTCCCGCGTCGCGCCCGGGACTTATATTGTGCGGGGGAGCACAGAATCCCCCGGGGCCCCTTATTGGTTATCTCGCAATGTCATGCAGGCTATTTCCCCTCTTCCTTTTCCCAGGTGTTTGCCCCATATAGGGCCATGTGGGTCGCAGGCCCTTTTATTTAAAACAAAAACACACTTCGTTCACCCCAAGTAAACCCAAATTCGACCCTTTGTTCCCAAACCGAAATTTTCCTTTAAATTTTTAAAACGAATTTTCCCCTTCATTAGTATCCCAAATTGCCATCTCTAGTTATAAAGTAATGGAAAAACAAATATACATCATATTATTTTTAGTAATAGATTGAAATGATTGATCTAAGAATATGACCCGTATTGATTACATTATACATGTGTATAAATACTATATTGGTTCAAAAAAGTGCCTGATTAACAGGGGGCCCCACTGTTAGTTTAGGGTGGCCCCCTCTACCAAAATGGAAAAAAAAGAAATTTAGCATCTGCAGTTCTGCACAGCAATACACATATTAATGTCTAGTAATGTGTTTATTGTACATGCTTTTGTACAAATTTGGGGTTTTTTTGCAATTTTTTTGGGCCCCAAAACGGCCAAAAAAATATGATGTGTCATAATCCCTGTGCAGAACAGGCTAAATGACCTGCAGACATGGGTTTATGTGACAATTTCTGCAGGTCCTCAAGACACAGGATGTTTTGGGGGGGACGAATCTGGGAAGTACTGCAAATTTTGGGAATTGTATGTTGTTTGGTGTATAAATATTTTGGGATGTGTGTTTCCTTGTGTGTGGGGGAATACTAAGACTGTAGCTGTGATTCTCGGTACCAGCTTCTATTCTTTCAGGGCTAAATCACATTTATATTTGTGTAAGCAATAAAGATGTCTGAATGCCAGCAAAAGGTATTTAGAGAAGTGGTACGGTGCAATGCCCAACTATACAGAATGAGAACAGGTGCATACTATTATACCCTGCATACAGGACTAGAGAAGTGTACGGTGCAGTGCAGTGCCCAACTTTACAGAATATTAGGTTCTTACTTTTATTCTCTGCATACACGACTAGAGAAGTGGTACTGTGCAGTGTCCAACTCTACAGAATAAGAACAGGTGTTTACTATTATACTCTGCATACAGGACTAGAGAAGTGTACTGTGCAGTGCCCAACTATACAGAATGAGAATAGGTGCTTACTATTATACCCTGCATACACGACTAGAGAAGTGTACTGTGCAGTGCCCAACTATACAGAATGAGAACAGGTGTTTACTATAACACCCTGCATACAGGACTAGAGAAGTGGTACTGTGCAGTGCCCAACTATACAGAATGAGAACAGGTGCTTACTATTATACTCTGCATACACGACTAGAGAAGTGGTACTGTGCAGTGTCCAACTCTATAGAATAAGAACAGTGTTACTATTATACCCTGCATACAGGACTAGAGAAGTGTACTGTGCAGTGCCCAACTATACAGAATGAGAATAGGTGCTTACTATTATACCCTGCATACAGGACTAGAGAAGTGGTACTGTGCAGTGCCCAACTATACAGAATGAGAACAGGTGCTTACTATTATACTCTGCATACACGACTAGAGAAGTGGTACTGTGCAGTGTCCAACTCTATAGAATAAGAACAGGTGTTTACTATAACACCCTGCATACAGGACTAGAGAAGTGTACTGTGCAGTGCAGTGCCCAACTATACAGAATAAGAACAGGTGCTTACTATTATACTCTGCATATAGGACTAGAGAAGTGTACTGTGCAGTGCAGTGCCCAACTATACAGAATGAGAACAGGTTCTAACTATTATACTCTGCATACAGGACTAGAGAAGTGGTACTGTGCAGTGTCCAACTCTACAGAATAAGAACAGGTGTTTACTATAACACCCTGCATACAGGACTAGAGAAGTGGTACTGTACAGTTTCCAACTATACAGAATAAGAACAGGTGTTTACTCTTATATTCTACATACAGGACTAGAGAAGTGGTACTGTGCAGTGTCCAACTATACAGAATAAGAACAGGTGTTTACTATTATACCCTGCATACAGGACTTAGTAGATCATGGCGACGCTAAGGGAGTATTGAGCAGGCTCACGCGTTCTCCGCTCCATGAGCATTGGGTGCTGGATGTTAGATACAGCTGACACCCACAGCAGGTAACAGCAGACATCGGAGCTGGAAATCATAGGAGTGTCATGTTTGTAAAACCCTTCTGCATTATATACATAATGCAGAAAGTTGTACAAGTGATTGCACCTCCTCGTGGTCAAGTATCCTAGGGAGACTAAGGGCGACATGTATGATTTTTTGCGTGCATTAGTAGCGTAGACTGCGCCGGAATCTATGAGCCTGTTCTACTGCAGGTCATAGATTTAGCGCTTTCTAGCTCCAAAGCGACACTTCTGGCTCAGGTAAACCACTTTAAAGTGCTCTACCTGTTCCAGCAGTAATGCGCCTGGATTTGCCATAGTAAAGCTATAAATGTGTAGTTGTTGTAGTGTGTAATGTGTAATGTTGTAGTGTGGCATGCCTCCAGCTCGCCCTGATCTCTGGTGCATTACAAAGTGCCGCGGGTGCTCTGTAATGTGCCTAATACTGGAGTGCATTAGATTAAAAATCTAGCGAACAGGGCTTTGCCAATTTTTTAGGCTGAAAAGATGCCAAACTTCTGGCGGAGTCCCGTACATAAGGTACATGTCGCCCTAAATGTATAACTTAAAAAAAATGTAAAAAATATAAAAAAATTTAAAAAATGTTAAACGTTCAGAACACTCTCTCTTTTGTTATTTTACATATAAAAAATAATCAAAAAGTTGTATGTATACCAAAATGGTAACAATAAAAAGTACTATTAAGCCCACAAACATGCACCATCAGGTCCATAGATGGAAAAACAAAAAGGTTATTGGTCTCAGAAAATGGGGCTGTGGTGCAATTTTAAAAAATAGAGAATGTTTTTATTTTTTATAATATACTAAAACAATGAAAACCCGACACATTTGGTATCACTGGAATCATACTAACTTTTAGAATACAGATAACACATCATTTATACCAAAGAGTGAACAACATAAAAACAAACTCCCCTTAAATATGTACGTTTTTTTTCACATTCCACTCCACTTAGAATTTTTGGGGGATTTCCAGTACATTATACGGTATGGTCAATGGAACCATTACAGAGTACATTTTTTCCTGCAAAAGCCCTCATATTTCTAGGTAGATAGAGAAATAAAAAAGTTATGGCTCTTGGAAGGCGGAGAAGAAAAAGAGAATGTGACGGGGGAAAAAAAACATTTAAACCTTAAGGGGTGAAATGGATTGTGAAATGCTCCCCTTTTTAGTCCCCTACCAGCAGCAATGATCCTGTTGTTCCCTGCCAGGTTTTGTTTATATGGCAGTAGGGATGACACCAGTACAGTACCTCCTCACTGCAGTGTGTAACCAAAGCATTCGACTTTAATTATGGGGTCTGCTTTAAGCCGGAGGTCTGTATTTTAGGTTATGATCAGAAGAGTAGCTATAAACGGTGCAAGGGTAGCAGTCCCTACCAGGCTCTGGAGTCTAAGAAAGCACAGTATTAGAAATGGCACATGGTAGTTAGGGGCCCCTTTGTAAATTTTGCACTTGGGACCCAGGGAAGTTCTGCTTTTGACCCTGTTCTTAGGTCTGTTTTTGTTTTTGGGGTCTGCTGTGGAGTCTTTATGTATTTTTGGGTTTAGGTCTAGGTCTGTATATACTTTAGGACCAGTAGTTATTCTGGGGTCTTTTGTAATTCTACAGCAACATTCCAGGACATTTACAGAATTTTTCTCCAGAGAAACTGAATAGGAGTTATGTAAATCTTATTCACTTGTGTTGAAATATTTCTGACATGGAACTTTTCCCATTATCAATCTGCAACATGGGGTTTCTTTTTCTACAGGCAGGAGGAAGTCTTGATCCAGCCCTGTCTATAAAACACAAAAACAGCTAAATGAAAGGTAACTTGTATTTTTTGTCAAAGGGATTGTTCAAACTGGCATCTTACAGATTCATGTTATTTAGATCTGTACTGTGCGGCTTATAGACTGCTATGGGACAGTACCTTACCTCATTTTGGCTCCTGTTTAACATGGGGGCACACTAAGGTTTGTGTCATTGAAAAAACAAATTGTGGTCTGGAGTATTGCATTATGTATCACATAGGTATTTCCTAGTGGAGAATATTGTACTTTACAGAGACATCATACTGAGGCACATAGAGTGTCCATAGTCAGAAATGTACAACAGTATGGACTTACTAAAGTACAGGGCTCATATGAATAATAGTGTTATGGACATTAACCCTAAGAATGTTCGAACATGGAAAATGTGTCGGTCAACTTTTGGATTTCAGTATCTTCATTTATTCTTATTATACCTTTTTATAAATGCGGATTTTCCAATAATATCCTTGAATTTACACTGTTAGGAAAATAATATCTATTGAAGAGTTGATAAATTTTAGATTAGTGGGAAACTGCTGAGACCCAAATCAACCCCTATTCAATTTGACACCGGTCCATACAAATTTGTCAACAAATTTGGGTTCAGGGCATCCCAGACCTAAATTTTTTTTCACACTGACCCTAATCCTAAATCTAGTGCTAATCCTCACTGTTACCCTAAACCAAATTTTTTTTTTTAAGTTACTGGTTTTGAATGAGTTAACTTCCCCGTTCCCTGACACTTCCAGTCCTATGAGTCTGTTGCTCCAACATCACTTCTGTCTAACCTCACTGCTGGTGCAATGCTGGTCCAGTTCTTAATGTAGCATTTTACCTGAAGTGGTCATCTGGAAGGGATGTCAGGACAGAGTTGCAGGACCAGAAGCCCCATAAAACAGGTAAATTAAACTATTCAAAACCAGTACAAAAGAAACCCAACCCTAATCTCTATTTACTTAGGGTTACAGATTAATTTTTGGGGGGAATTCTAGCAAAAATCGAAGCAGTCGGATTTAGGTTGAATTTGACTTTAACCTGAATTTGAAGCACAACACTAGCTGAGACCATTGCAGATTACTAAAACAGGGAAACCCACCCTTCTTTTCCCCCAGGCAAAGTATGTGCAGTATCATTCTATACAACTTTATGGTAGGTACACATGTTAAATGTTAAGGGCAAAAATACCCCTTTAAAGTTTAGTTTCATCCTTCATTCATCGTTCAGTGTAAGCCAACATTTTACACTTTTTTTTACAATTATCATTACATTATCATTTTCACTTTAACATATTTTGTGCTGGTTTCTAAGAATCAAGGACGAAATTTCCCAACACACCAACGTCAGTTTTTTGGTCTATATTGTGCTAAAACCGCTTTTAATGCCATATTTTGGATGTAAATGAACTGTCGTAAACCAAAACTAGGCGCATTATATACCGGGAACGACACACTGTAATGCACCTAAAAATTACGCCCTGTGCACCGCCGTAACGAAATGCGCCTATAGAGGCGCATAGCACATAATTACAAGTGTATATGTGTTAAGCGCATTTCACATGTTACAAGTATATGTTAGGCGTATTACAAGTGTGTGTTAGATGCATTTCATATACTTGTAATGATAAGCTATGTGCTTCTGTGCGCAATGTTCCTCGATAGGGGCATTACATACGCTTCTAATGATATGTTATGTGCTGTGATTTGCGCTGTTCACGGCATAAAACATTTCATTGGTAGAGTATGTAATGCCCCTATTGAGGCACATCGCACACGGAGGCGCATAGCTTATCATTACAAGTATATGAAATGCGCCTAACACATACTTGTAAAATGTGAAATGCGCCTTAACACATATACACTTGTAATGATGTGCTATGCGCCTCAATAGGCGCATTTCGCAATGAAGGCGCACAGCACATCATTTTTAGGCGCATTATGTTTACTATGCAAGGTATACCTGATGCCAGTTTTTAGGTTTTATGTACTCAAATGATGACCCAATAGTAGCTTAATATATTTATTTCTAGTGTTCTTAAAAGGGTTTTCCACCTCTTTTTCATTTTCATTTTAGCATAGTAGAGCCCATTTAGCAAAAAAAAAAAAATTATACTCATCTCTCCCCTCAGTTACATTCTAGCGCTGTGCCATCCTCACTATCCCCGGTCTTCTGTTTTCCTCTTCCTTCTTCTAGATGGGATTGTCCCCACTGATGCAGCTGATTGGTTGCAGTGGTCATGTGCTGCTTAATTACAGCACCATTAAGAGCTGTTCACTTCTGAACGGTTATGTCAAGCAGTGGCACGTGACCGCTGTAGCCAATCAGACATTCTCATCCAGGAAAAGAAAGAAGATAAAAGAAGGCTGGTGGCTGGTGAAAATGAAGGTGAGGTGAGAGGTGAATTTACTTTTATTTATGTTAAATGGGCCCTATTATGAAAAAAATAAAATAAAAAAGAGGCGGTCAACTCCGCTGAGTGTTGCATTTTTATAAATACTCATCAATTTCTGAATGCATCTTGTAAGTCATTTATTTCAGCAACTATTTCAGGTTTAGCATTCTTTCATTGCACATGGAAAAGTTTACCTCGGCAATAATATGATCAGATATTTATTAGTGAAGGCAGACAGATGGAACTTTCGGACACCAGGAAGAAAAAAAAAACAACAGCTTATAATTTATGTGGCACAAACTATTCCATCTGGCAGTCCCTGTTTGTCTGCCAAGACATTTTCCCATATAAAAGTATTCCTTTATTGAAAGAATGGAACATTTTTGTTAATGTATTCTTTCTTAGTATCTGTTACATAGATAGCAACAAAACAGTCTGAGAAGGGAAAATTCTCACTCATAATGAAAATAATAAATTTACACTTATGAAGTGTCAAATGTGTGAATAAATTATTACTAAAATGATTGCAAAGTGTAAGAAAATGTTCTAAAGTTACAGTCATAAAATAAATGAGTCTCATTTCTATACATGACTACTTCATGCAAAAAAAAAAAATAGAAAGTTTTACAAAAAAAATTGATACAGTGAGATTTTTTTACTGAGAGTCAACCTGGACTATTAGACCCTTGGGGGTCCTGATAAGCGAGACTGTTTGTCCCATGTGGGGGTAACATTTTCTGTTATCAAAACCATATCTGTGATCAGAGCTGCTGAAGAATTTGGAAGGGAAATGAAGGTCTGCTGACCTAGAATCCACTCCCGTGGGTCATTGCATACTGGGTGGGGAAACATGCTATAACGCAGACAATTTTCAGCCTGACTGCCTTTACTTTCTCTGGCAGGCTGTACAGAACAAACTGACAAAACAAAGGACACAAAATTAATGACCCATACATTCTGTCAATTGACTCTTAGTAGCATTGGCCAGTTCACCCTTAATATTTTTCACTTGGAGATTGTAGCCTAAGGATATCGGTTAAGGTTCACTTGCAGATTCTTTAAAAGTCATCACTTGGCTTTTATTAATTCGTGAACTGCAACTGCATGTGGGTAGCAGAGCACAATGTATTTCATCTCACGCACTAATTACTTGGCTGTTACTGATACATAAAAAAGCTGAAAAATAAAGCAGATTGTGTTTGCATAAACAGTACCGCAATGTGTACTGACACTCAGTACAGTATAATGTATCAGACTTCCCATTTCCCACCAGGTTTATTCGATGTGTCAGAAAGATAATTCTGGATAGGAATAAAACAGCAGTACAATCATGCCTCATATTTATTGGACAAGCTTATGCCAAAAGAGTGTCTACACAGTACAACTAGAAGTCAGTAGCAAGTGTATTCAGCAGTATGCTCTACAGTTGCATGTTTTTACATTCAGTTGCATATACATTTTTTATTGTAATGGATATCATCAAACCGTGATTATAATGAAATGTCCAATAAAAGAAAAAGACAATACCCAATACAGATGGATCTTTAGTAGTGTTGCTAAATGCCCTGTTTATTTCAACATTGGTTTGACCAAATCTGTGAAAACTTTGGGGTTCGGGACCTCCTGAACTTGTTTTCTTCTCTAAACCTATCCCTATCTCTAAGTGTATCCCTCTTACTACCGTAACTTTAACTCTAAGTTGAGATTAAATTTATAGGTAGGATATTTAT